>JANHGO010002979.1:0-28350 GCA_024606505.1 Aquila spilogaster
CCGTGGGAGGGACCCCACGGTGGAGCAGGGGCCGAGCGCGGAGTCCTCCTCCCCCTGAGGAGGAAGGAGCGGCAGAGGCAAGGGGTGAGGAACTGACCCCAGCCCCCATTCCCCGTAGAGAGAACCGGGAGTGGAGTTGAGGTGGGAAGGAGGGAGGGGTGGGGGGAAGGTGTTCTCAGGTTGGGTTTTACTTCTCATTATCCTTGTTCCTTGTTTTGATTTGATTGGTAGTATTTTAAACTGATTTTGTTTCCTCCCCAAGTTGAGTCTGGTTTTTGCCCATGACCATAAGTGGGGAGTGATCCCTCCCTGTCTTTGTCTCAACCCACGAGCTTTTCTTTATATTTTCTCCTCATCCCGCCAGAGCTGGAGAGGGAGGAGTGAGCGAGTGGCTGCGTGGTGCTTTGTTACCAGCTGGCTGAAATGATGACAGGATGCTTATAAGAAAGATGTGGATAAATCTTTTAGCAGGGCCTGTAGCAGTAGGACAACGAGTAATGGTTTTAAACTGAAAGAGGGTAGATTCTGACTAGATGTAAGGAAGACATTTTATAATGAGGGTGGTGAAACACTGCACAGGTTGCCCAGAGAGGTGGTCAATGCCCCATCCCTGGAGACATTCCAGGTCAGGTTGGACGGGGCTCTGAGCAACCTGATCCAGTTGAAGATGTCCCTGCTCATTGCAGGGGGGTTGGACGAGATGACCTTTGAATGTCCCTTCCAACCCAAACCATTCGATGATTCTGTGGTACTGCCATCGCACTGAAGGGATTGCACGTGCTTGTTGGAGAGGGTGGTTTGTTGGCCCAATTTTTTTGTTTTTCCTTCAGTTTACAAATAACATTTATAAGACAGAGCAACTCCCTACATGGAGGGCAGGTGGTATTCCCAGTCATCTCACACCAGCGTGTCCTCTCCACTGGACTCTCCCATGCTGCTATACTGCAGCATCACTGCCTGGTGAAGGGCTACCCTGTAGGCAGTGTTGTCTTTTTTTGGGGAATAAGTCTCTATCCTCAGCCTCCAGATTTTCCCTGTTTGGAGCATTTTTTCACAGTCTTGGTGTAAGGAAGCAGCAGCCAGGTTTGATCCTGTATCATGCCCCAACTGACACAGCACCTTTATCTCTTCTCTTCCTTTGTAGTCATCATCTCCATGCCTTAGGTTTGAACCAGTTTTAATATCAAAGTACTGGGACTCTGCTGATATGCTGGAGGGTATCTGGGGCCCATGGTGAGACACCGCCTGTGGATGGGGAGGTGGGAAGGGGGAATAAGTAGTCTTTCTCTGGCAGTGCTGCATTGATTTCATCCTGCTGCTGCTACCTTACTACCTTAGGCCTTGCAGGCCTTACAGCTTTTTTTTTTTTGGTGTTTTTTGTTTGTTTTTTTTTTTTTTTTTTTTTTTTTTTAAACCAGCAAGGAAAAATAACTCTGGCTCCAATATTTATACTAGAGGCCCAGGAGCTTATAATATAGCAGTAAACTGTCTCTTTTGAGAGCTCATCAAGACTGCAGTATGATGGATAGACTTCTAGCCAGCTGCGTAGTGGTAATGTTCCAGAAGACAACATTACCTTTTTTTTGATCGAGTGCCTAGTCTTTGCCTACCAGCTCAGGATCTCAAAGCACTTTGTGAACAGTGAGGAATTAAAAGTCTTGCCGTGGCTGAATCAGATAAATGGTTGCCCTTTATCACTGGAGAAAATAAGGCGCAGGGAAGTCAAATAACTTGTTTGCCCCCAAGATCAGCAGTAGTCCAGGAGACCTGGATTTTAGTGCTTTTATTTTTTGCAGGTGGGCATCCTGAAATTTGGAGATAGTCCTGTATTTTTTCATTTGCCTCCCCCTCCCCCCCCCCTTTTTTCTTAGAATACTGGGGTTTAACTGACTTTTAACAGTGTTGTATCTGTCTTTTTCTGTTTTCTTAGGTTTGAAGTATAATCCCACATCTGTTGCTATCTAGAAAATGTCTTATGGATCCATTGATGGGAGTGGATTTGGGAGCAGGAATCCATTTGGAGGCCCTTCGAGACAAGGCTATCAACCCCTCGGTAAGGTATTGATCCCTTGCTGTAATTTATTCTACTTGACTGTCTGGGGACTGAAGTTTTTTACCTGCTCATGTTCAGTGTGGCTGATGTATAAATATAACATTATCTCCAGAGGTCATTTCTGATAGTGATTTTCAAAGGTGAAACCCAAAGTTTTGTTGAGTTCAGTTTGGATGGTGAGGCACCACGTTTTACCATGCTCAGGACTTGAGGCTGCAATGTGGAAGAACAGCGCTGATGAGGATTTTGGAGGTTTTTGGGGGGGATTACAAGAAGAAACATAGTATATTCTCTAGACCTGCTCATGACTTTCCTTATCTACCCGTCACCTTTGCAAGAAGTTTGTCCAAATGGTTGCTCTCTGGCTGGCTGTAGGCACACAGATGATTGGAGTAGATAGGAAGATGCGCAAAGGGCAGCGGGCTGTGCTTCTACAGAGGGTAACTTAACTGCTGTGGAGGCTGCTTGAATCTGGGAAATGTGCTTGGATATGGCAGCAAGGTCAAAAACTTGCTCGGGAAATGCTGAAACCATAAACAGTATCTTGCAAATGACTATGGATTCTATTTTTGTGGCATGTTTTTAAGAAAAGACCAGATGTGCTTTACTTACGTGTTCCCCCTTGCCCCAGAGGACTCTAGAAATGCTAAAGTAGAGAGAGAAAAGCATCCAGCTGTCAACGTGTGTATGTGAAATGGTCCCAAATGTGCAAGTCAAAGCTGTGCTTCATAAAAGCAAATTCAAAATGTCCCTGTCATAACATGGAGCGCAGCTAATGATTATAACCTCCTGCTTTTGTGTGTTGAAGGCATTGGCTCTACTCTGTCCCCTTCTTGACACAGGCAAGTTGTAGGAGACATCCTTTGCCAGAAGAACACTGGGTAGTGCAACAGTTGTCCCTGTTGACATGGGGCTGGCTCATGCACAGAGGTGGAAGGTAGGTCTCATCCTGCCCACTTCTGAGCTGCTGTTCAAGAGGCCAGCCCACATGGGCATGGGCAGATAAGACCACATCTCTAGCTGCCCAGTTGTGCACCGGATCCCAATCCAGGTGGGCAATTGCTGTAGGGCTTGATCTGGGTTAATCTAGTCTGGGTTTCATCAAGGCTTGTTAGCTGGAGCATATTCTTGTATTTAATTTGGGTCCTGGGTCTGGCTTGCCCTGCAGGGTGAGGCTGCAGTGGCTACAGCGTAGACACGACTGAGAGTTCAGACCTCTGCAGAAGCATCAGGAAAGGAGATCTTGTAACATGGCAAAGGGCTGTGTTATCGCTTTGCACCAGGGAAGAACATCACTCCTCTCTTAAATTGCCTTTGATTTCGGCTGGGCTGTTCATTAATACAGCCTGACTTGGTTTTCAAGTTTTGAGGGCTGCAAATGTTCTTCAGGAAACATTTTGTTGTTTTGAAAATAGCAGTTCCCCCCAGATGGAAATATAAAAGCAGCATAGAGTTTTGTCTTGGTTTTCTGTTTTCTTATGAGTTTGGGTGTAATTATGATTATTTTTTTTTGAACAGGGAAAAGGTATTGAAGTAAGGGCAAGTTGTCTGTTCAGTTCTAAATAGTGATTTTTAGGCTATTCTACAAGGCAAAATTAAAGGCATAAAAGCAAGGAAGAATGGGATACTTGGGCACAATGAAACAACCATAAGAAAAGAGAATTGAAATGAGGACTAGACAAATGATGAATCTCGGTGCATTGTAGTTTAGGTTAAAAAACTATGAATACTTATTGTGCTGTATGAAAGGACCACTATTTTTAATGCAAATGCACAGAACAATTCAAGACACTTGCAATCTCTAAATATTTGGAGATACCTCATTGTGCCCACCTTGCCCATCGTTTGGCGGTTACCGATGTGATGCTGAAGCCACCCTCAGTGGATTGCAAAAAGCAGCTGATGTAGAAACATCAGCTTTCTCAAGACAGCCATGGTCTGTCGGCTGCCTGGCCGGAGCCTGTTAACGTGTTGGCTTATGTCTTGGAGTTGAGTGCTGGGTTCCCCTTCATGCATGCACAGATCGTCTTGGGTGGCATTGCGATGGACCGAGGTCCACCAGGGTTGATTTTCCCAGCAGGCCAAAATTGGTTGCGGACTTGCTAAATACCGAGTTGGTCCCTTGGCTAGGCGTCCCTGTGGAAAGGATTGCAAGGGAGGGAACCTGATTGCGTTGGCAGAGGGCAACTTGGAGAAACTCTTCTCCATCCTGTGTGTCTCAAATCGGAGATGTTCATCTGAACCTGCGTAGCTCCCAATGCCCCTTCGCCGTGGGAGACCGAGCAACACATGCCGGATGTCTTTTGTTGTAGTATCCCCAAATATTGTCATTAATTAATTGTCAGGAGACGGTAATGCAACACTAATCATCTGCCTCCTGCTTCTGAAAGACGGATGACTGGCTTGCTAAGAAAAACTGCCCGCTGTATTAGATCATGGTATGGCTGGAACAAAAGAGCGTGGCCTTCCTGCTGGCGTACGTATGTCTGCTCACAGAGGGGGGCAGACCTTGATGGACATGTTCTGTGTGTGCTCTAAACCTCTTTTTATGTCTGATAAATAAATAAAAACAGTGTCCCTGCATCCCTGCAGATAGTTACTGTCCAACAGTAGCGTGTGGTCCAGCAGTAATATTCAGGCATCCAACAGAAAACCCTGAGATCCTGCAACAATAAAGGTGATGGGGGTGGCACTGCTTTATAGGCTTTCGGTAATAAATTGGCATGGAAGTCACATACAAAGAAAAAACAGGTTTCGGCAGCCCCAGCTCACCCAAGGAGCTGGAGGCCTGTCACGGCAAGTGGTCGCAGGGTGGGATGTAGCAAAGAAGAACTGCTGGGGACTTCGTATTTGAAATCTTTAATTTCCTGAAAGAGAGCAAAGAAAAGGGGGCTCAGATTTTGTATGTTGGGTTTTTTTGTTTGTTGGTGTGTTTTTTTTTTTTTTTTTTTAATAAAGGGTGATACTACCAAGAGGATGTCCTCTCTCCTAATACCCATCTGTCCATCTTGGCTGAGTTTCCTCCCTGCTCAATCCAAATGCACTGCCCAGGCTGGGAAGGATTAATTACTTGAAGGTGCTTCCCTTGGCCCTGGGTTGATGTGATGATGGATGGACTTACAGCCCATCATCGGGCCATGTGGCAGTTGCCCTTGCTGACCAGCCTAATTAGAGAGATCCACAGGCTCTGTTTGCAGCAGTTTTGGGAGGAATCCTGGAGGCAGTTTTGGGGGGAATTTGGTTTGCCTGGGACCCCTGGGTGTCAGAAAACTGGTTCAAACTCTGCTTTTGATGGTGTTGCTGGATATCCAGGATTTTTTTGTAAAAAAAGCAAGTACACTTTTTTTTTTCCCCTATCAGAAATTGTTGGCAGGAAAGAGAGGTCACGCTTAGCAAAGCTCAAATGTTCTGTAGCCTTAACCAGGGAGCGCCCTAAGGTGTGTCACAAGGAAGACCACCATGATTACTTGGAGTATAGCAGTTTCAGGGCTTGACAGTGTCATCCCACAGCCACTGAAGAACAGTGAAGAGGGGCAAGTGGAGGCGTAAGCCATGTCCCTGCTTTGCAGCTGTGAGTTATGACCTTCTCCAGCAGCATCTGCATTTCATGTCCTTGTTCTGCTCCCAAAAATTCATGTAAAACCAAGTGTTTCCCTGTTTCCTTGTAGGAGCTTCTCTGGGCTTCAGCTGTGCATTGGTGTTGCATGGAGAAGTTGGAAAGTAGGTAGCAGAAAGTTGTTGGGGTTTTTTGGTTTTGTTTTTATTTTTTAACCTGAGAAATGAAAAAAATTGACGTGACTTCAAAAGATTTTTTTTTTTAAGTAATGTAACACATCTAAAATAAACAGAGACCAAACACTGTACAGCAGTAGGAGTTAAACCCTGAATTCTTACAATTTTGATGTGTGCAACATGCACTCTCTATCATGTTCAACCTATCTTCCCCAAACCATCTTTTTGTGGGGAAAGTGAACAAAACCCGCTATACAGAGGAAGGCATAGAGGTCAGGGAATTCAAATAGCTTGAATTAAAATGCCACAAGCCAGGAAATCTTTAACACTGCTTTTATTAACCTTACTGTGCCCTGGACATTAAAAGCCAGGTTTGAAAGGGTGAGGGTAATTTCATATTCCAGAGGTGCAGTGTTTCTAGGTACACTGAAGAGACTGTTGGGTCAGTGCTTAATTTTACTGTGACTTCATCTAGACCATTTTTCCTTCAGTTGCTCATGAAGATATCGTGTGGGACACTGGCCAAAGTTGTACTCAAGATATATCGCAAATGTGTCTTTCTCCTTGTCTGCTAGGTTGGTTATCTTGTCACAGAACAAAATTAGATTGGTCCGTGAAAGTTGTTCTTGGCAGTGGTTGCTGGGTATATATCACCTAATTATCATCTTGATACTTAGCAATTGTTAAATGATTTGTTCTAACATTTTTCCAGGAATCGGGTCTATAATTTTCTTTGCCCTCCCCTCTCTACCACCTACCTGCTTCTGTGGTGCACCAACCAACTCTTGGGTGGAAAGTCACATGTAAGTGCTGGCAATGCTGTCTCTGTCCCATCTTAGCAGTTGGACCATCCTTCTGTCCTCTCCAATCCTATTTCACTCTTTTTCTAGCAGTTTTGGAAAGTGATTTGTCCTTAAAAAAACATTATGGGGTTCATTGTTGCGTCCAGGTTGGCAAAGCCAGAGGGCTCGTGTGCTGCATGGGAGGGTGTTGTTCATACCAGTCACGACCCTTCTGGTGGGATAGGGATGGCAAGAGCTCTGCTGGAGACCCAGGACCAGTGGCTAAAGGTGGGGTAGATGTTCTGCAGACAAAACTCACTCAAAAGCTCGTGTATGAGCAAGCACTGTGGCTTGACCACCATGCGGTCTCATTGCAGCTCTGGGTCTGATGGCAAACCATGGGAAGGAATCCACTGCCAGCTTCACATCTTGATACTGCAAAGTACTGAAGCACATAACAAACTCTTAAGTACACAAGGAGTCCCCCTGAGGTTAATTAACATTAAGCAGGTGGTTAATCGTTTTGCTATATTGGGACCTGAATACTGCTTTGTTTTTGCATTAGCTTCTCAAATGACTTCCAATACTTGCAATGTTTTGTTAAAGGGACACTGAAACCCTTGGTCATTGCAGCATACGGTGTGGTCCAAAGGGTCTGGAAGGTGGTCTAGGTCCGGTTGTGGCAACTATTCCTCACTGGAGCAATGAGGGACCCAACCGTGCACTTAAATGTCCTTAGTATAGAGTGTTAGAAAGAGTTAAAAGTAGTGGAAGAAAGCAAGAACAAAATCTTTGAATCTTTTAGGGAGATTTAAAGCTACAGTGCAATATTAAGGGTGGTGTTTTATTTTAAAAAAATTAAAGCCTTTAGAACTGAAGGATTGCACCATGTCTTGGTCACGTTCAGTAATATAACGAAAGCGTGCTTTTGGGATGGAGTCCTGTCAAGTGTAGAATGGAAGGTGCTTTCTCTATCACCTTTTATCTGCTGTGCGTAGATGGGTTCACAAATATTACTCCAAGCTTACCACCTGGACTGTAAAGAAAGGGGTCTTGCCTCTATTTTATACAGCACTGAACAATAAAATGGCTTGTCAAATGTTCTGTAAAAAGTTTCTGAGAATCTTAATGATTGACTTCTGCTTCTAAGTCTTGGGTCCTGTCATATTTTCTTGAATTTATGGGGACACAGAAGTAGAGGACGCAGGCGTCATAATAAATAAGTCATTAATTGGCCTGAAATAAAGTGCAAGTCAAAGTCTAGATGTAAACAATACAAAAAAATCATAATAAGATGATCTCTCCCACTAGACAACCTCAAAAAGCTTTTTGTGGCATCTACAGAGGAATTATTTCATATTTTTTCTTTGCTATTGTGCAAGACTTCCAAACATTTTAAATCTATTTCCTTAGTCCAGTTTCATTAAATTTAGAGGATATTCTCTGTTTTACATCCAGATCTTAGAGATCTTAGCAGTTATTTAATGAATTAACAAGCCTAAACATAACAAGACATATTAAAGAATAATGAACAACATGTCTTATAGCAAAAGGAATTGCCAGGAGAATTAACTTTCATACACAAATTAACTTTGAAACTGTTTGTTTTGAAAACCTTTGCCCTATCGCTTCTAGCACTTTTAACATTACAATAAATGTTTCACTATAATCTCAGTATTTCAGGGAAGTTAAGTGGTTATGCATTTATTCATATAACTAGCAAAACCAGAAGACACCATTGGAATAAAAAAGTGTTTTAATGAAATATGTGAGGGTGAGCTGACACCTTCATAGCACTTAAAAAAAACCCCAAACAAACCAAAATTCTCTTGGGTAAAGATAAACTTTTTTTTTTCCTACCAATTTTATTTGTTAGTCTTGGTCATCCAAAGCCATTTTACTGTATACGTGCAAAGATCATGCTGGTGGTCCCAATCTTTAACAGAAAATCAGAAAGCAAAGACGCTGGCCTCTCCTTAGGCATCGTTCAGCTGGAAATGCATTTAAACATCTCATCCTCTCAGAATAGCTTGCTCCATTTTCCACTCAATTACGGTCAAATTAGAAGTAGTTTAAGATCCTTTCCCTGCAGTCTGCTCGTCATATGGGTAGAGGTACCTTGATAGGGAAAGCAGAGCAGAATGAACGTGCTGGTGGTTCCTTTAGCTTCCCAGTGGGTGCCTGGTCGTGAACCCTGGACCTGAGGCTGTCCTCCTGGGATGTCTTTCCAGGTGGATGTATTTCCCTAAAGGAGACTGTCCTGTGCTTTAGTTTCAGCTCCTGAAATTAATACAGCTCAATGCTTTTTGCTTCTGGCTGCTCTTGCAGCTGCTGATCTCTGGCAGAGCCAGTAAGCAAAGGCTTTTCCTCGTCTCAGATGCAGAGCGAAGAAAATTTAAGTTTTATTAAAAAATAAAGCTCAGCTATTGCCTCATGCAAAGTTTGTATCAGCTCTTGTTTAAGCTATTCAGACCTGGACGAGACACCAATGCTCCCGAGATTTCTTTAATACTGTCAGTTCAATCCAATTCTTCTTTGCCAATTTTCTCAGTTGCTCAAGAGCACTTCTCCAGTTAGGAGAGCAGAGAGGTCTTTGCTTTAGAGCCCTTGACCAACAAGCCATGAGTGAGTGCTTGACTGTATTCCTGCAAGTGCTGCAAGGCTTCCTTAACATTTTCTATACCGCTGGTCTTGCACCTTGTGCTTTGCATCCTCTTCTTTGCATCTTGGCAGCATCAGATGCTTGGATCAGGAGCCTTTTTTCTTAAACTGTGCCTACAAATAAGTCTACCTGAAGCGAGACACAGCCAAAATTGAGCAGTAGGGTTACTCCGTGACCTTGTATGAACATCTGTCCGTGCTTGCTGAATGGGGATCCATGGGAAATAGGCTGAGGTTGGAGCTCCTCTTCTGCAGCTGTTTGCTTTTCCATCAGAGCTGTCTCACCGTGCACATCCCAGCACTCGCCTGTGTCTTGCTGTGCCATGCAGATGTACTAGAAGGGAGGCTACGGTCTGAAATCAGTGGTAGATCGGGTCAGAGCTTATTCCCAGGTTTGTTCATGATTTGCTGTGCTCAGGGCTGCTGGGGCAGTGTCTGCATCCCAGTTCGGGTCATCCAGTCGTCTCCTCAGGGAGAAAGCAGAATCAGGCTCCAGACAGGCTAAATACTCCAGCCAGCATTTTTCCTGAGGTTCTGCAACTCCTTTGCTGCTACATGAAGGGGAGAGCCCCCAAATTTGACTGGAAAAGGTGGTGTCCAGGAGCAGGCTGTCATTGCTAGCACAGGTTTATCCAGTCCATGTTGGATACCTTCTTCAGAAGGTGCTGGCAGTTCTTACTGCCCTTATAGCTTGCTAGAAGGTCTCTCTTTTTTTTTTTTTTTTTCTTCTTTTTTTTTTTTTGTGCACATCAGGAAACCAAGTGAGGTTGAAATTAAATTTGGCTTGGTCTGTCCTAGTTTGGATTGCAAGGATGATAATGTGCAGTGAGTGATCAAGTGCATGCTCCGTCTCCTCTGCTAATGCTTTAGTAAACCCAGTAAATTTGGGAATGGACATTACTGGGCATTGGAAGGAGAGCTAGAATAATATCTGGCATGATTTTCCTTTGTCTCAAGTATTCCCCAGGTACAAATCAGACATTGGCACAGCTCAGGTTGTTAGCATGAGTGAGACTGTGCTGCAACACCCTGATCCTTGGCTGCTAAGCAAACTTTATATTAACAGGGATTATTTTTTTGTGTTGCAGAATTTCTGCTTGGGGTTTTGACTGTTAAGAGTGACCAAATCCAAAGAATCTGAAACCTGGGATAAAGTTTAGGAAGGGAAAACTTAACCTCTGCTTCCTGTGCTGTTGTAATATGGAAAGTGAGTGCTGCAGGGCACACTGGGTGAGTTGGAGCTCAGTGTATTTGTCAGGTTGGGGTGTATTTACATCCAGTGTTATGGGCAAAAAAGTAAATATATATAAACTAGCAAAACCTCTGTGCATGAATGCAGCTCGTAGCCCAGCAAGTCATTGACCTTTCGGAGAGCACATACGTGTCCAGGCCCTGCTCCATCCCTCCTGCTCCTGCCTGCAGATCTCTGAGCCTCCAAGGAGGGGGATTTTTCTCCTCATTTGCTTGCACAGCCCTGGAGAAGCCCACAGCATCACTTGGGAATATGTGGCTGAGTCACCTACTCCTCTTAAAAGAAAAGAGGTTATGTACTCCTCTACCTATTTGTAAGACAGAGCTAAGGTATGCATTTTTAAATGGATAAACAGGAATTTGTTTTAAACCTAGGTGGTACCTAATAGCCAATCTATTGTAAAATTTCTATGCTGGGATTAATTCCTGTTTGACACATATATTGCTCTTTTTTTCTTGAAAGCATGTCCAAAATACTGAGGCTGGAAGCTGCGGTCCACTGGTTTTCAGTACGGAATGAAGAACACTTTTTTTTTTTGATGTGGGAGGAAAATCCTGTTAAACTTTAAGGTTCTGGACTTGAAAGTGTTGAACTTCTGAGTCTTGATCACCTCTGCCACTGCTCTGTAGTGTGGCGTTGTGCAAATCTCTTAACTTCCCTGTTTTCTTGTTTTCTTCCTCTCCTGCTGCCTAGTATTGTCTAATTAATTAAATTCTTAAGGATGGAGAATAAGTTTTTCTTAATCGATTAGAAGAATGGAATTTAGCATTATTTGTGTATGTGTGCTTTTTTCTTTTTCTCTTTGAAGGCACAAATGGAGTTTTATAATATTTGTTCCTAGCAGCAAAATGGGAATGGAGATTTATATAGATACTGAAATACTGTAGTGGTGGGTTGCTGTTCTGAAACCTAACTACAGTGTTGTATTTATTTGCACTATGCGAGGGTAGACATAGCCAACCCCAAAATGGGTTACACAAGCAGAATATGGGTTGAGTAGAAAAAAAAAGAATAAAGCTTTTATCCATGCTCTCAGTCCAGAAATATAATTTCTAATTCTCTTCCAGATTGATGTTTGCTTGGAGACAGACACTGGCAGCTAGAAGTGGGCAGGGATTAAAGATCAACAGTGAGGAAGGACACAACAGATGTAAGCAGGTAGATTGAGGATTAGGGTGAATTAGCGTGGATGGAAAGCACTTAGGAACAAGGGGGGATTTTAAATTGGAAGTTAAGATGTACGTGTTGCAGATCGTCCCTGAATTTCTCTGTTAGACTTGGATACTAATGGTTGGGATTCACGAGCACCTTTAGTGGCTGTTGGTGTGCCTGAAGGTAATGACAGTCCCCACAGATGGTTGTAGTGGGGTGGAACAAGCGGCTTGCATAGGTTTTGAGGTGTGCAAGTGATTGTATAGGTGTTTCTAAACCCAATTTCCCAATGGTTCCTGATCCCAAGCTGGAAAAGACAGGGTGAAGAAGGAGGAATAAATCAAAGCCCTGCTGATTTATACATAAATGCCCAAATGCAATGAGCTTAGCCAGGAAAATAGCACAAAGTTGGTTGCACTTGATAGCTCTCCACCTGCTCACCCCTTGTACTGCTGAACCATGGTATGGTGGTGGGAAAAGCAAGTGGAAAGCTCACGGTCTCTTGCCCCTGCGGCGGCTGGAGGATAGCTCTGCCCTCTCCCATCCCAGTGGTGTTTAATCCCCTGCAGAAAATGAGTTTTATCCTCATTTGATGGATGAGGGATTTGGGTCGTGGAAGGATTCCTGCTCACAAACTGAACCCATTGCCTGCTCTGTTTCCCTTGGGGATTATATCCTAAGGTTTGAAGCTGGCATGATTTCCATGGAAAAGGCTTTCTCCTCCCCATTCCTGAGCTGCGGAGTTTTCCTTAGCCAGAGTCCCTTGCTATTAAATCTTGGTTATTCCCTTAAAACTGGGACTGCTTTAGCCAATGCAGTTTCTTGGCTTGCGATTCACAGGGCTTGCTCTCATCTAGCACTGGCCATCCTTTGAGCTGAGCTGTTTCTGTCCTGGGCTCATGCTTCAGCAGAACTGCACATGAGCTTTGCTACTGGGATTTTTGAACATCTGCACAGTAGAAAACCAACAAGGTGTAAATTTGCTTTTACATTTTAAAGGAATTACTTGAAAAAAAACCAAAACTTGCTAGTGGACAGTCATGTAGGTTTTCTTTCTCTTCTTTTAGCAGAACTGGTTAACAGCTATCTTCCATGGATGCTCCTCTCTCTTCTTGCTGGATGGTTTCTTAGTCTGGAGAAGCACTTGAAGAAAGCATAATTTTTTCTGTCCTGTAACTGTGGGAGTTTGGTACGGGTTGTCATCACAGACACTCTGACTTGCCTGCAACTTCTTCCCTTGGCTGAGATGGAAATGAAGCATCTGGAGAGTGAAGTAGGGCAGGTTTTGCCCTTCAGGGTACTGCTTCTGCATACGTGGATGTCAGGGCTGGAGAAAACAGTGTCGAAGACTTGAAGACAGTCTTAAAGAACCATAGATCATGCTGTTAGTAATGCCTCTTCAAGCTATGAAGAGCAGGGCCTGTCTCTCACAACCTTTAGCTGTGACATCCCAAGCAGTACGTGCATTATATTCTCTGGTTTCCATGCCTTTCTGCAATGCACGTGCTTTCTTGCCCCAAATAACTAATTTTTTTTTTTTGAGGCCAGGGTCAGAGACTGACACTTCTTGTTGTTTCAAAACTATTTGCCATTGTCATCCATGTCCCAGTCCACAGAGTCATGGGGGTTGGACAGAATGGCTCTTGTCTGGTAACACTGGGGAGTGTCCGCAGTTCTTCCAAATCGCAGAGCAGCTTCCTTGGGCTAACATACCATTTTTAGTTTTAACTGGGCTTAGTCTCTCTGAAAAACTTGAACCTTTTGTCCCTGGCAAAGACCCACACATCTAGCAGCCAGGCGTGCTGCCATCTCACCAGATGGCCGGCAGGGCAGTGGCCAACACAACTGTGTCACATCTCCTCTGCTTGGCAGCACATGTTCCCAGGTGACCATCACCATCCGCTTTGAACTTAAAACACACCTAGGGACTGACCAAACTGATGTGCCGGCTTTAATCCAGCCCTGCATAGCAGTAACTTCATTGAATGTCCTGGAAATAATGCCCTCTACTGCTTTATAAGCAGGTGGGACTTGATGAGAAGGTCCTTGTCTTTGAAATGTGCTGGGTGAGCAGGAGGCTGGCTTTGGGGTGTCCTCCTATCCCAACCCCAGGGTGGTTTCATGCAACATCTTTAGATGAACCAAGTAGGAACAGGTTATTGGGATGTCTGTTTCTTACCTTTCTCTGGCTGCTGAGGGCCGCAGTGGGATCATGATACTTTTTTTTTTTTTCTTTCTATATGAACACATCCTAAGTACATTAAAGATGCTTTAATTCCTTCTAAACCCAGTATTTTTAATGGGAGTTAAGCTTATACTCTGAAGTGGGAGACAGGTGATAATTCTTGGGAGGTACGGTACCAGGATTAAAATATTCAAAAGTGGCCTTTTTTACAGCCTATATCCCATTTTCAGAAACACTTTTAAGGTCAGATCTCACAGGTCTCCAGGTACTTGATGATGCAGGTGGGGATGTGGGAGTGGATAGTCCAAGGCTTCTTTCTGCTCTGGAAGGCTTTTAAGGGTATCTTGAAATACTACCTTTCAACCAAAGGCTCTTTTATAGCTAGTCAAACCTGAGAGGTCCTAAGTCCCTTGGTGCCCAGAAATGTGCTGAAACAAGATACTTCACAGAAATATTTCTGTGTGTTTGGCCATTCCTTGCTTTGAAAGCTTCACCCAGAGAGATTTGGGAGTGGGTTTGCAGAGAGACAAAGATCTTCCCCTAGATGTGGAAGTACATGCCCATTGTGCAGACACATGGAAGGACCTTGTTTGGTTAGGTAGGGAATTTTATTTTATTTTTTTCCCAAAATGCTTTGCTCAGGTCCTTAGTGGAGAGCAGAAGAAGACTGAAGAGCTGACCACAGCCATGCTGCGTAAAATACTGTATATCCTCTATTCCTTCTCCTCTCCTAATAGAGATATAGAAATGGAAACAAAGATACAGCTGACAAAGCAGAGGGAGAAAGTTATGTAAAGAAGATTTTTAAAAGTCATAAATCTGTCTTTTGGGGCTGGGAATAGCACAGGCAATGAACTTGCATGTGAAACACATCTGTTGTGTATGAAGCTGTGTGGAGGCAAGACCACTGGGAATCCTGTTACCCCAAAAAAGAGGTTTTGAAGGGGAAAATCAGTCCTGGGTGCCTGAAAATTTCAGACCTACCAAAATTGTCCACGTGTATGGAGGCAACCAAAGTGATGGGCTGAGCAAAATGAGACTTCTGTATCACTTTCTCCCACTCATCCCCCACACCTCTTTTTTATTATTATTTTCACTTCTGTAAGATGGTATAAAACAGAGATTTATAAAGAGGGTTTGCTGTAAAGTACAGTTTCAAAGAACTTGGGTTTATGACAAAATACCACAAAAAAACCTTTATTGCAATCATGTAGTAGTCAGTATTTTAGATTTATTTCAAGTACTGCAAGAGTTAAGCAGGTTGGGAAAGAGGAGTTGTCTGCTGCTTTTCCTGAAGTGCTTTACCAGCCAGACAGTAGCCAGATGGCTGTGCTTTTGAACAATACATAGATAATACCAAGCCAGGATCTAATAACAATAAAATCACTAAAACTATATAGAATGTGCATATCTAGGGGGTATGGATATATAGTATATGTATATGTGTGTGTAAGTATGTTTTTGAAATGTGATTTGGAGTTTTCAGTCATACCATGATTTCATACCTCTCCTTTTATAGTCTTACTGCTAAAACAAAGTGCTACCTATTTTTTAATTGTGGATTTGGTAACAGAATTTCAGTATTTTTACAGAGATTTTTTTTTTTGCTTCTTCATGGGGTTTTCACACTTACTGCTCATCAGTGAAGAAGAAACCAGGCCCTGTTGACATCCTGATAGGGAGAAAAAATGCATGCTTATGTACAAGGTTAATAAGAAAACAGCCACTGTTGCAACCAAGAGTTCCCTTTTGGGTGATTTAACTTCCTGGAGATCAGAGAGTTTGGACTGCTTTGGATTTGGGGGATGCCTGACATCCCCCCACAACAAGATGAGGGCCGTTAATTGAGTTGTTAGTGTGTCTTATGTCAATGCTTTTTTTTCCCCTCCATACCCCCAGATTCGACCAGGTAAGAATCCAGCTTTATTTTATTTTATTTTATTTTATTTTATTTTATTTTATTTTATTATTTTATTTTATTTTAGTCTAATTGGTGGCAGAAGTGTTGCTTGGCTTGGTGCTGTTCTCCAACTCTTGTTTCTGGTTGAACATCCTATGCTCTTTGGTCCATCTTTTTTTTTTATTGCTGTGTTTTACTTCTTCCAGGCATGTCTGAGACCTCTTCAAAGCTGAGCTGAGGGGGGACGAGGAGCGGGCCAGCATTTCAGCATCAAGCTAGACGGTGGCAGTGCCTGTCTGCAATAGAAAGCCTTGCAAGCGCTCCTTGTAGCATCTCTCCTCCTTGGCATTTGCATCAGGGTGGCTGTGAGTCAGGCAGAAGGGATTCCTTGCTGGCGGCGGGGGGCTTTCACTGCCATAGCACAATGTGAATTCCTCTTCTTGGCTAAAAAAAAAAGCCAGCCTGCTTTTGGGGAGAAATGCTGGGTGTTCTGCTTGATTTGCTGTCTCTTTCGTAACTATTTCTAAAAATCCCACCCCCTCCATATCCATTGATTTAGGCACAGCAGGGACTCAGCTATTCTTCCTCCCCCCAAAAAATCTTTTTTTTTTTTCTTTTTTTTTTCTTTTCCTCAGTTGTTTTCCTCCTCCTTATCTCAGTCCCTTTCTCCTCACTTGCCCATGCTGCTTTTCTTGGCCAGGTTTCCCAAGGCGAAGACAATGACATTGTTTTACAGTGCCGTATAAATACTTTTCCTAGTTTGGCACGAGCATATTTATGTCTGCGTCCCCGTCGGTGCAGACTGCAGAACGGCTTCGTGCACAAACCCAACAATTAATCTGAGATTGCCTGGAGCAGGCTCCAGCTCTGAGCCGCGTCTCCACGGGAAGCGTGGGTGGTGCAGTCCTCAACCACCAACACAAACCCTTCCCTGTGCTGAAATGGGCACTCGCGTTGGTTGGTTTTAGGAAGTCCATTCCATCTTCTCATCTAAGATGGGCACTATTACGTGTAGGCTTAGATGGATTGTCCCGTGTTAAGCTGAGTGTGGCAATATGTTGTTGTCATCCCTTGAAGCCTTGTGAAAAGGAGACGCATGTCGTTTGTATTCTTGTGAGTGAGCTGCATTTTTAGCACAGTAAATAGATTTTTCTCCTATGTCTACCTGCAGAAGGATATGGGAATTGCTGTCCTCCAGAGAGAGTTCTTTTGGCCAAGGTTGTCATGATTATTTCTCATGAAACTGTAGAAACCCTAAACATGGTGTTTAAAGGCTGGTTTGTTGACTTGTATTTTCAAGTCTATGACCATGGCTTACTGGATTACCTTCAATAAGTCAAGCATAGAATAATAGAACCGTTTAGGTTGGAAAAGACCTTTAAGATCATCGAGTCCAACCGTTAACCAAACACCATCAAGTCCACCACTAAACCATGTCCCTAAACACCACATCTACATGTCTTTTAAATACCTCCAGGGATGGTCACTCAACCACTTCCCTGGGCAGCCTGTTCCAATGCTTGAGAACTCTTTCAGTGAAGAAGCTTTTCCTAATATCCAATCTAAACCTCCCCTGGAGCAGCTTGAGGCCATTTCCTCTCATTCAATCACTTGTTACTTGGGAAAAGACACTGATACCCACCTCGCTACAACCTCCTTTCATGTAGTTGTAGAGAGCGATAAGGTCTCCCCCGAGCTTCCTTTGCTCCAGACTTAACAACCCCAGTTTCCTCAGCCGCTCCTCATAAGACTTATTCTCTAGACCCTTCACCAGCTTTGTTGCCCTTTTTGGACAAGCTCCAGCACCTCAATGTCTTTCTTGTAGTGAGGGACCCAAAACTGAACACAGGACTCAAGGTGCAGCCTCACCAGTGCCACGTACAGGAGGACAATCACTTCCCTGCTCCTGCTGGCCACACTATTTCTGATACAGGCCAGGATGCCTTTGGCCTTCTTGGCCACCTGGGCACACTGCTGGCTCATATTCAGCCGGCTGTTGACCAACACCCCCAGGTCATTTTCCACCAGGTAGCTTTCCAGCCACTCTTCCCCAAGCTTGTCGCGTTGCATGGGGTTGTTGTGACCCAAGTGCAGGACCCAGCTCTTGGCCTTGTTGAACCTCATACAATTGGCCTCGGCCCATCGATCCAAACTGCCCAGATCCCTCTGTAGAGCCTTCCTTCCCTCAAGCAGATCAACACTCCTGCCCAGCCTGGTGCCATCTGCAAACTTAACTGTGGGTGTGGTCAATCCCCTTGCCCAGATAGTTGATAAAGTTGTTAAAGAGAACTGGCATTAATACTGAGCCCTGGGGAACACCACTTGTGACTGGCAACGAACTGGATTTAACTCCATTCACCACCACTCTTTGGGCTCGGCCATCCAGCCAGCTTTTTACCCAGCAAAGAGTATGCCTGTCCAAGCCATGAGCAGCCAGTTCCTCCAGGAGAATTCTGTGGGAAATAGTGTCAAAGGCTTTACTAAAGCATCTTCATGTGTGTCTTGCTTCCTCGACGTGGAAGAGGGGAGGGAGGAGAAGGTTGTCACTGCTTCCCTGGAAGGTTTCCCTCCCTGCCCAGCCTGCAGGCAGGAGAGTGGCCAGGAGACCAGCTGCAGGGTTAGGAGACTTTGTATGTTGTTACATTTCTTCTGCTGCTCTTTTTAAAGGCATATTTATTTGCCTGGGATGGTTTTTGGGTGCTGATCTGCCTTTAAGCAGTGACTGTGTCAGATCTACTAAGTTAAGCAGGAAAGGAGGGGAAACTTCTACAGAGAGTCAGAAAATGAAGGTGATTTAGTGGCTGCTAGTCCTAATGGGTTATAACGCAGAGGTCCTGACAAATACTTAAAGGAGCAAAGATGTCAGATTCCAGCATGAGGAATAACTTAATTCCTGGGAGGAGGCTCTACCAGGCCTTTTAATGACCCCCAGTGGCCGAGATCAGTTTTATCTCATCTGCAGCTTTGCAGAAACACGTAGCCATGGAAGAAAGGCTTTGCAGCAAAAGTCACGTAGAGAACTTCACTATACAGGAGCCAAGCGCCGAGAAATAACATGGCGATTAGCACAATCTTGGGACCCAACCAGAGTTTCCTTGCTGCAGCCCTGTAACCATCACTGCAACATGCGAATGTTTCCCTGTCGGCCTGAGCTCAGCTTCCTCTGCCTGTGCCTGGATTTAGAAGATCAAAAAATAGATCAGGATATTGGCTGTGTCTTTTGGGAGGAGCGTCACCGGGTTTGAAGATGCAATCATTTAAAAATAAAGAAATGAAGGTTGGTGTGCTGGAATGCAGGAGCTGTTCCACAGCTTTTTTTCTTTTTATTTTCCTTTTTTAATATACATGATAAATAGTCTTCAAACTTCAGTGCTTCAGAGGAACCCTGAAACTAATTCTGCATGTGGATGTTCTGGCAGGCTAAATGCTTTGCTTTTTTTTAGAGAGGATGTTTCCAGTCCCAGGTTAAAAGTTAGGAAAGGTAAAATACCTACTGATACCTGCAGACACCATGAATTCACATTTTTGGCTGGTTTTCTGCAATTTTCATCAGCTCAGTGTGAGGATCAGCATAGGTGGCAGGATAGTAGCGGCGGTTTTGGTAAATTTTTGTTGTGAAACCATCCCGTGCACGGCCAACAAACCACCTTGGGTATGTCGACGGTGGCTGCGATTGGGAAGGTGGTGATATGGGGATAGGGAACACCAGGAAGCAAATTAAAGTAGCTTTCCTGGGACACCCTGGTTTCTGCCTTGGCCCAGAGCTCCATGCAGAGGTGGATCTGGCAGCAAACACATCAGCTTACCACCTTTTCCATTTATTTCACAACCTAAATATGGGGGAGATGGGAGATGGTGCTTACTCACTGTAGGGGAAGAGCTTCTTGCACTGCTTCACCTTTTGCTTTGTCCAGCAGAAGATAGGGATTATTCACTAGTTGTTTGTGTTTCTTTCTCCTCCGCAGCTGCTGTTCCCTGCTAAAATAGATATCGAACTTGTGATTGCTCTGTTCACAGATAACTTTTAAAACTCGCTGCTTCAGGCATCGAGAAAGACAGACATTTGAGCAGGGAGGCTTGAGAAATAGATGGAAGTGCTTGAGTTTGTAGACATCTTGTTCTTCCCTGGTGACTTGCACACATGAGGCACTTTAAAACACAAGGCTCTATAATCACATAGTCTAATTTGAAACCATGTGGATAGCTTATTTTTTATGCTTTGGGATATAACTGTTAGGGAGTTGTTTTGGTTGGTTGGTCCAGAGTTGCTCACGGAAGACTCAAGCTACCCATCAATGTGTGAAACTTGCTATGGGAAGGTGTCACCATGGCCAAAAGTTCATCTGATCACAAACTATTTCTGTGGCCCCAAGGAATATACACAACTGTAATGGTGAATATTTAAGGATAAGGAGATTAGAAACTTCTGCTTCAAGGTATAAAAAAAACCCAAACCTCCTAAAAAATGAAGGCTTTGAAGGATCATTCCCACATAGGTTATCTCTCCATTTCTATAGCTTCTCTGTAGGTCCCAGAAGCAGGTATTGAAACACATTAACTTCTGATCTGGTTGATTAGTTCAGATCTTATATAATACCTGTGCTTGTCTTGCGAAAAGTTTTGTTTGAGGAAAAGTTTTCTAAATTCTCCGCTGGAAGATGCTTTGGAAGGGCAAGGAGGATAAAGAGAATAAAGAATCAGTGGATGTCTGCAGAACAGCATTGTATAAATTTAGGGAGGTTAGGCAAAAAAGAAGAATCTTTTACACAAGTGGTTACAGTATCTGGTTGGAACTTTATCAATGAATAATGAAGGAGGCTGCAGAGGACTTCCTCTGTGCCTTCATCGGAGATTTATCTTATGGTAGTTTATGAGACTCACTGGTGCACTCATGAGGAGGTTTAGAAAAGATCTCAACATTAGTGCTGTGTGTGCAAAAGGAAAGAAATGGGGATGGAGGAGAAAGACGGAGAGAATGGGTATGGCAACCCCATACTGCAGAGCAGCCATAAAACTGTCGGGAAATGGGACTGTCATCCTCAAGGCAGAAGAAATGGAGAACAGCAGGTTGGCTTGTCTGCATATTTTAATTTCTTTGCAGTAATTAGGGACAGACCAAGGTAAAGTTGCAGCCCCACTTGGGTAAAAGTAACTTTCCTGGACAAGCTGTGCAAAACATTGCCCAGTGTTAGTGCAACTACCTGAAGATCAGAGGAGAAATATTTTGTGCACAGTGAGTTTCCCACCCCTGAGACTGGAGCACTAAGACACCCTCACTTATTTTGCTAATAGGAAAACAAGACCATTGTGGGACAGAGCAGAGTGCTCATTTAGACATGATCTCCTGATATTCCTGATGATTACATTTTATGCAGGATCAAATACTGACCATCTTCTGAAGCTTTCATACTAATTCTTCAAGGTCAACTTCTTGTGTCCGGAAAGGACCCAGCTGAATGGTAAATTTTGCTTGACTGAAATCTGCAAAGCATAACCCATGTCCTTGCATCTGCAGTGACATAATTTTGCTCTGGGATTTTGGAGCAGGCACACACAAGTAGATTGTAATATAGCAGGCATGTTTGATATCCTGTCTTAAATCCCAGACTATTAACTTAATTAATATTGTAGGCTCTTAACACCTTTCCCTACTCGTGAGTTACCTTGCGTGAGACTGGAAAATGATGCTGCTTCACCTTTCCTGGCCTTGTAGAGGCAGAAATGTGTGCCCTTTGGTCTGTATTAATTATTTCACTCTCAAGGTCCTAATCTGTCTTTGACAGAGCGCTCCA
Organism: Aquila spilogaster; assembly: GCA_024606505.1. Taxonomy (NCBI): domain Eukaryota; kingdom Metazoa; phylum Chordata; class Aves; order Accipitriformes; family Accipitridae; genus Aquila; species Aquila spilogaster. The sequence goes on from JANHGO010002979.1 coordinate 21,510, forward strand.
CGTGGGCTTTTAGCTCTGGGGTTAAGCCGCTCCCTCACTTTATGCCAGGGGCAGTTGCGCTTTGCCAGTATATATAGTGGTAGATGTGCAGATGTACAAGACCAAACCCTACGTTCTAACTGTTGCAAGGGTATTTTAAAGGGTAAATGATTTTTTTTTCCCGCAGTGTAAAGCTGGATAATATAATTGTGCACTCTTTTTAGCTAGAGTAGTGCTGTCGTCTGGCATAACCAGCCTAGAGATTTGCAAGTGAGAGTGCAAGTGTTGATTTTCTTAGGGAGATGCTGGTGCAGAAAAAGATGCAAAATTACTCCAATTGATTTGCTGTTTGTGTGGACAAATGGGAGGGTAAGATGGTTAAACTGCCGTCTGACATGGAGATTAAATTCAGTTCAGGCAGTGCAGTGATGTGTCACTGAAGATAAACTATTTTGAATAGGTGATTCCTTAATCGGATGCTTTTCGGTATCTCCAAAGTGTTCAGTTTAGGTCTGCAGCTTGTCTGAAAATATTTAGGGCCTGGAAGAAGTCTCCCCATTTTTCAGTAAGAAGGTCTCCATCTCTTCATCCATAGGGAGAGGAGAGGAGGGGGTGGGAAATGCAGAAACTTGATTTGTCCTAGTGTTCAGGACAAGACTGAAGAGTTGGATAACCCGAGGTCTTGCTTCAGCCCTGACACTACCTCCCTCTCCATTTCTGGGCAAAAAACTGAAGCAGCGCTTCTTTCCATAATGGTGTTGATAACTCATGTTACATGTTGCTCTTTCGTTTGTAATTTTGAAGCATATTGAGGATCTTGCTGTGATTATGAAAATTGCAAAGAAATATTTATGTGTTTCCAAGCTGTCAGACTGGGGCAACAGGGAAGGAGGAAAAACCTGCCACCTTCTTCTTTGGGATCTCAAGGCTGGTAGAGGACAGGAGAACTGGGGTGTCCAGTCTCCTGCCGGACATTTTACCTCTTGTTAATTCCCTCACTCCCAAGTGCATTTCATCATCATAAAGGTCTCGTCGCAGATTTTGCTTTGAGTGCTAAAAGCTTTGCTCCCCTCTGCCTTCCTCCGTGATTTAAAAGCCACAGATGCTGATACATCTCTGAGACAGAATCTATTACACTTTTCCTGCCAAGCAGAGCTATGGCGCTTGCTTTATTTCCCTCCTCCTAACACTCAATTTGTTCTTTGTCGGTGCTCAGCTGGCCACATTGCTGAGCGCCAGCAGGACTCCCTCCGTGCAGTGGTTCCTATTAGCTTTCCCCTTCTTAATTTCATTATCCATTTCTAATGGTATTTTAATGTCTGAGCTGAATTTACAGTACCGAGGACTTTGTGCACCTTCTGTTTCTCCAGAAGTGTTTCAGGGACGGCTTGATTGACCATCCACCACTTTACTCATGCCATAGAGAAGAATGGGTCTCCAGGATTAGAAATGCATTTATTGGTCTTTTTTTTTTTATTTCTTGGATGTGGATGGTGGAGCATTCATGTGTGTGTCCTGAGCTTCCTACCAGTTTGTAGCAATTGCCCATTTTCCTTCTTTGAATCTCAAATTACCGAACACTTGATTGCATGTATGTCGAGAAAGTCTTTGTCCACTTGTATCTGTTCAGGTGTAAGTAGCATCTTTCTCAGACTGCTCAACAAGCATTGCTTGCAAACATTGCATCATTTACCTTTTCCTTCATTTCTCTTTATAAATAAAGAATTCAGTAGTTCTAAAACTCAGTTCCTACTTTTTGTTTTGTTTTGTTTTTTTCCCTATTTATTCCCCTGGTCTTTCTCTGAGCATCCTTTGGCCTTCATCCCGGCCGTAGAGTGGGACAACAAGTTGCCCCTTGGCCTGGGGAGCCCACCGCACCTCTCTAAACAAATTAGTACATGATCTATTCTCTGGCAAGGTTTTTTACAGCTAATCTGCCTGTTTTTTGATGGAAGCAGCCAGTATGTTTATCTCCAACTCTTCCCTGGGGTCTTTGAGAGCCACAGACCTGCCAAGAGGGTAGGTGGCTCCCAAAGTTACCACGGCGCAGCACAAGGGCCGCAGTCATTGATATTGGTTTAATATTCATATGAACATATGCTTTTTTTATTAGTCACTAAATCTGTCAGTGGTGAAATTGAGGCGTTCCACATTTTAAAGGTAATTAAAGACTGAGTGCTTCATAAAACATGATGCAGCCTGTGGGGTCCTGGCAAGGTACTGAGCGTTGTGTGCAGTTGCCAAAAGGACACCAGATGTTGACAGGAAAACCAAGCTCTTTCCCTTCCCATGTTCTGCTAGACTTAAGGGGTCCTGAAATGAAGCCTGACAACATAGTGTGACAGCAGGTGATGAGATGAGTCTGGTGTTATTCAAGCTAGAGGCATCTTCATGGCCAAGAGCAGCCCTGTCGTCCATCCCCACCGAAGCTGTCCATCATGCTTCTACGTGTTCCTGGTCATCAGCCTTCAATTACTTTTCCAGGGAGATTAATTTAGATCTCAGCATTGAGAAATGCTCCCTGAAGTGTAACACGATCTTTCCTTTAAGTTTTGTTCTTTCATATTTACCGTTTCTTGCTCTGATCCTCCCCAGGTGACTTCTCCTCCATAATGTTGGCCTAACAAAGCGTGGCTGCAGGAAGGTCTTGAGACTCACCTTTTGCCTCTAATGGCATTAGCTTGAATTAGCCTTGTGTGCTGCAGAAAGTGAGACTGAACATCCCATGGCAAGATGAATAAATGTGATAGTTGTATGGCGTGACGCAGGGATGACTGTGCCTGGGGATCTTAATGGAAAACAGAGAAATGTTCCAATTTTTGCAGAAGAGACAAAGACAGCAAGCCCTCTTGCTGTTGGACTTCTGACATGGTGAGAGAGGTACCACTGCAGTGCATCATCTCTTCCCTTTATCATCTTTTGTCTCATATAAAGTGAGAGCAATGGCAAAAACATAATTTCTCAGGTATGAAACCTTGCGTGCCCATATTTTATAGGGTTAAAGCAAACAAGCAAAGAAATAAAAACCCCAGCCAGAGCTATCTGCTTTCTGGGAACCTTCTTGCTTTTGCTTTACAGCTCCGGCTGGGAAATTTGGGTGTAGTTTTGAGAGGGGAAAAGTAGTTTCCTCAAAGGGCCAACTGCCATAAAGTGGGAAATAAGAAAATGAAAACTGTTAATATTTATGTGAACACCAGTGACCAAAACTAACATGGGGGGATCAGTATTAATTCACTGGAAAATAGAGATTATAGCTGTTTCTATCATCTCTTTTGGCTGAGCTTCTGGTGCATTTATTCATTGCTTTATATTCTCAGCAAAGACTTACACTTACAAGTTGTGTTTTCCCACCACAGAGGGACAGGCAGTGAAAACAGAGTAGGATGGGTAGTGCTGTCTTTTGGAAAGGCAAATACAGAAAAGATCTTGCTGATGCTTAAGGTGTGCTGTTGTGATACTGAGGTTTGTTAAAGCAAAGTCTGGGAATGTAATATGTGTGATCAGTTTCATCAGGTATTTCCTGGACCACAGAGGGGATTTAGCTGAATTCTTTTAAAGGGAATTACTATTTTTTTCCCCAGTATAACTGATACCCGCGTGCTGCAAATAAGTCTTCTTTTCACAGATAGCTGCAGCACAGGAGCTTTGGGATGAATTTCCCCTTCCATCGCATGCAATGCTGCTCCATAGCAAGAGGAGAGGGAATGGGGTGGGGGATATTTTTTAAACACTATTTATGTTGGTTATAAATATGCTCAGCAGCGTTTGTTAACGCTTAAGAAAACCACGAGTGTTAAGCACTCGACCAAAGCAAGGCACTATGTTGCATATGCATCTCTCCCCCTGGAGAGAAGAAAACAGAGGTGTAAGTGGCTTTATGAGAAGCAATATCAAGTCACTTTCTGTGCACTTTGCTGGAGGGTTGCTCTAAGAAACTGCAGACCGTACAGCTCTCAGCTCTCATTTTCACATGTCTTTAGCCATTGGGGAGGCTAATTTGGTATGTTCTCCTAATGGGGCACGAGACCCTGTGAACCACCAGCTCACCTGCCTGTTTAGGATGGTTGCATTTAGTTTAGTGCTGCTCCTAAGCTAATACAGGCAGGGTTGTTAAGCTTGGACATGCTTTCCTAATGTGGCTACAAATCTTCAGTGTGCATCTGGCAGGTTTGTGTCTCTTTGGTGGAGAAGAGACCACGTGTAGGTCTCGTCTGCCCACCAGCATTTTTAATGGTTATCATAAAGTGGTCCATTCAGAGCAGTGAGACATGCAGCCGGGTCTGAAAATAGTGAAAAGTTGATGGATCAGAGCCATTTATCATGTACTGTAAGGAAAGAAAGGGGGGAGGTAAGAAAAGTGGCACCAGCACAGTACAGGTGCTTCCTCTCAGTCTCCATCAGTGCTGCCAAATATGCCAATAAAATTAAGTCCTTGCCTTTGGAGCCTCTGGAGGAGTCATTGAAGGTGGCCAGTCTTCTTCCCCATGCTTTATCAATGCAAAAAATGACTAGACACTAATTAGAGCAACCTGCAAAAAAAACCAAAAAATGAGAGGTCAAAAGAATAGCCGTGTTTTGGGGGCAAAATTTGTTTCCAGCACTAGGGGAGGAAAAATTGCCATTACTTGTGCTTTGCCCACAGCCAAGAGGCATGCAAAGAAATATATGTAATGCATGTATTTGGGTATATCAGATATTAGGCTTTGTTCTTTGCATAGAAGAACTGGTAGGACTTAAATGTGCTCAAAATAGACAAGGTCGCTCATTTCTTCAAAAGTGTAGTTTCCAGGAGAGGGTTGTATATGTCCCCCTCTCAAGGACACCAGTGTGGTGTGAGTGTAATTTCCATTTTGAGAAAATAGATTTCATAGACTGGATAGAGAAAGATAGGCCTGGCTGCCTGAAAGGAATAAATACCATATTATTGAATGCCTGCTTTTAATCCTGTCTTTTTGTACTGGGGCTCCAGTCTTGCTTCACACATGAGTAAGCTTGTTATTCTTGGAGGAACTGTTAATAGACATATGTCTGCGGGATTGGGCCCCCCTGAAAGAGCAGATTTAATTATACGCATGGCAAGTTCATGTACTTGCTTGAACAAAGAAACATCCAGTGTAAGCTCTTCTGGGGAGGAAGCATTTAATCATGCGTTTTTTGTGCAGTGCTCGGCGTGATGGAACGTCAGGGAGCAATTCATTCCCAGCACCGGTGCAAAAATGGTGATTAATAAAATTATAACCATTTATACTTCTAATACTAGGTTTTAACTACTCTGGTTGTGTCTTTCCTTGATTCAGGAGATAGTACAATTATTTTCATATATGTGAAGCTCAGATAATATGATAGCTCAAATGCTTACTCTCTAGTTGCTGATTTAATTATACGAAATGTCAAGTTAGTTTAAGAAATACTTGGGGAAACCCCTACCTCTGTCAACCAGGAATATGCCAACTTGTACCTTACTATTAAAAAAAAAATCAGACCAGAGAGCAACACATGCACAACGTCTGTGTGCGGTGTGAGGCATCTTGAATATTATAGCAAAATTGAGACAATAGATATGACTTTCTTTTATAATTTGAAAGGTGAATAAAACAGCTTTGTGTTGCTCACAGTGTGTATCATAGATGCCTTTTTATTGCTGATGAGTTTCAAACATGGTGAACAAAAGTAGAATTTGGGACTTTGGTTGGGGGGAAAAAGCATTCACTAGGTGGTTAGTTAACTTCTCAGCAGTGCGAAGCCTCGTATGTTTGTGATCTCTTCCTCAAGAAAATGGACTTCTGATCTAGAAGAAAGGCCTGGGTGAATAAAAGGAATGGATATGCTCTTTGCTGAGATTAAAGAATGTGGTAGGTTTTTTTTTCCCTCTTGCGCTCCAAAGGCTTTGAAGCGCAGGAAAGCCACATCAGTTTAACAAGTTGCCGTTTATTAGCAGAACTGTGGTTTGTCTGCTGAACCCGATGCAAATGTGAGATAAAACACACTCACCTAAATCTTTCACATGGTTGTAAGCAAGTCTAATTTATCTTGGTTTGCTTTTGGCTAAGAGCACAGATGCTGTTAGTTACATCAGCTCAATGATACAACTTGGTTGTGCGTTGAAGTCGTGGTCCTAAATACTGACAGCAATTGCTCTCTTTTCTCACAAAGAACTCAGTTTGAAACTGCACAAGCTATTCTGCAAATATCCCCACTGAATCTGATTTTGTGAGAGTGATTATTAAGTTTTAGATGTGTCTTTATGGTTGGACATACCTTTGTGCAAGAAGTGAATGGTGCCTGGATCACATCCTTCGGCAAAAGCCAGGTTATTCCGTCAGTCTTCAGGAGTTTACTTTGATGTAAACTACTTTTGAGATGCAAAATATTTGGAAATCTCTTCTGAACGCAAGGCTGAATTTAGTAACATCCCTGTGGTATTATTGGATAAACAAGCACTTTATGCACCAGTATCATAAAAGTGTTTGAAGGAATAATTGCTTACTATTTTGGGGTACAGCTTAAGTACAAAAATATTAATACAAAGTGAGGAACTTTGTCAATGTTTAAGAAATACCTCACTAGACTTGGGAAGATAAGTGTCTTGTTAAGAAGAACAGACAATAGCTTCTTTTACTAATCAAGGACAAAGACTTCCTGAATTTTAAGAAAGCTATCTAGAAAACTGAAAGACTTCTACATAGACATTAAGAGTAATTTTGGTACTCTTTGAATAACAGTTTTGTCTTCTCTGTAGTTTCTTGCAAGATCAGTGATCTCTGGATGGGGGCTAAATACAAGGAATAGTTACAACATCATTAACAGTGGAAATTTGCATATGTCCTGATATGAGACAAAAGTGGTTACAAGGCTCTTCAGC
>JANHGO010002980.1:0-28349 GCA_024606505.1 Aquila spilogaster
GTACCCGGGGGGGGCGGGGTGGGGGGGGGGGGGGGGGTCATGGACTCAGCCCCGCGCCAGAGAGAGGGGGCAGTTCCGCATTGAGAGGGGATTTTTTATTATTTTTTTTTCCCCCTCTTCCGTGAAGTTTTTCTCTTTTGCAACGTATCTTAATAAGGCAGCACTTCAGCACTTCTGAACTCCGGGTCTAGAGTGCCTGCTTCGAGCAGCCGGGTTAGACACAGTTTGCGAAAAACGCATCCCCTCAGCCTCTCCCGCTGTAAATTCTCCAAGCGAAATCAGCGTTTACATCGGTGCAGCCGCCGATTTGCGCTGTGGAGGTTGCTGCGGTTCGGTTAAGGGAGTCAGTTCCAGCGGCAAGCGACAGGTATACGGCACCACAGAACCGCGGGATGGATGAGAGCATCGGCTTGGAGGGGAAGTTGGGAAGGGTCAAACGGAAAGCTTTTCTTAAAAAGACGAAAGCCCCGAGCAGCCCATCTCCCCCACCGTGCACACAACTCGCTCGAAGAGAATTTAGAGGCAGAAGGAAGCGTGTGCGAGGCTCGGGGAAGGCAGCCCGGGGGCTCCGGGCGCAGCTCCGGGGGTGGCACGGAGCCGGGGGGACACAGAGCCGGGCAGCTCTGCGCCCGCCGCCCCCCGCGGGAGAACCCCCCCACCCTCCCCCTTCGGGAATCGCCCGGAGCGCTTTCCTTCCTCATCCTAAGAGGGAAGAGAGGGAAAAAAAAGCGTCTGTTCAGTGAGCGCTGATCGTTTCCTTCTGGAGGAAGAGCTCTTCCCCTCCGGACGGCCACGCTCGGAGCCGCACGCCGGGCTCAGTGGGACAGGTGAGCCGGTTTTGATGCGATAAAGCAAGATGCTCGTCTTCCTCGAGAGGTTTTAGACACCACAATCAACTTCCACCACGCCTTAGGAACTCCCAGGAGGAAGGAACATATACATTGAAGATAATACTTAAGTCCTTTCAAGCATAACCTTAAAACTGCCGTTATTTCCTCTCACCCTAACGGAGAAAAAGTGAAGGAAGAAAGTCAAGCTGCAGCCAATGAAGGCACTGAGATGGAAGCACTTCGTTCTCGCTCTTGAATTCGTGAGAATTCAGCATCTTTCACACGTCTCAAGGGAACAAATCGTAGGTCAAGATGATCAGTGTCATAGGGGAAAGGATAACTCCTCTTTCCCTCTTCACCCGACAATCTCAGCGAGTTTCATCCCACAACTGCACCGGAAAATAAACGTCCCTGTTTACAAACACTTAACATTAAGCCCTACACAAAGCAAGCTGTTTGCGTGCAAGCACACACCCGTGGTTTTGAAAACACAACGGTATTTGTCAAACGAAGAGCTCCCTGAAAATAACTTTCTGGAGCCCAACAGCAGAGCCAACAACGCAGTGAGTGCACGCGGTGCCGAGAAGCGAGGACGGGGTGTGCTCCCGATTCGTGTCCTAAGGGCACGGGGGCACTCGGAGCACTGACACACAGCTCTGCCTTATACGGCTCCTCCAATTCAACGTACCCCCTCATTTACAAGTTCACCCATTTAACTGAAATAGGAACGTACGGAGTAAGAAGGACAACGTATTAAGATGTACAATACAAGAGGTTTAAAGCAGTTCAGATGCGTGCAACTAAATCATAAATGCAAGCTGGGCTCTTTAATGGGGACTATGTGCACAAGACAAGAGTGTAAAAATGCAGTGCTTCGGGTTACATCCCACTCTAGAACCTTTTGTTCACTGTAAGCTCGGTTTTCTTAGAAGCAGAGCGCTTGATTTGATTGTTGGAAAAGTTTCATCTCCAAATACAGGATCGTTCTCTACTCCTCCCCCCCATGCTATTCAGAAGCAGCTAGAAATAAGGTTTCACAGCTGTAGGATCCCAAGCTGTACCTGCTCTCTCCCCTTTCCCCTTGTGTCATAAAGGTTCTGCTGACTGCAGTCAACTCTCCCTATCGATCAGTGCTTATAAAACTTGCAAGTTTTGGAGATACCACATATCACATTTATAAGCACCGAACAAAAGAATGCTTTCCAACTCACAAATGCATAAGTAAACATTTAATAACTTCTCCACCTCATCCTTCCCAAAAGAGAAAATATTGTAACCATCATCATATCCACTTTCAAGTCCCTCATTCATTCCTGTAAGTAGGTGCTTTTTTTCGCTAGAACAGAAAAACACATCTGCTAGGTTTTATATCCAGCTTTTTAAGATACTTTTACTGCCTTTTGCCTAGCATAGCTTTTGGAACACGTTAGCAAATAATATTGTACCATCGGGAGTGTACGTTCCATTTTATTTTATAATGCAGACTTGAGAAGCCTCAGCGCTGAAGTTTGTTTTTCTAACCACACAGAGCCTCAAACCAACAAGCACATTCAGGAAGAACACTTCAAGTGGGTGTATATCTGTGCTGGTAGTCTCTCATTTTCCAGTTGATGGAAAACAATCAAGGTCAGCTTTCAATGTGTCTTAGGATATCAATTATCCATTTTGATCTTCAACAGCAAGAAGCAAAATCTGGGTTATCAGAGCCTTTCTAGTTCCACCTCAGACACATGCTTATGACCCAACTTCAGCTGGGAAATACGTCCTCCACAAGAAGCCAGACATACTGAAGAGCAGAATCACATCCACTCATTAACATGAGCCTAAAGTAGTCTCCAGTCCTACAAACATTCTTGTACTTAAGCTATATTAACCACTGGAGTGGTCTTACAAGAATTACTTGACAATATACACGTGCTCAACCATCTGCACAGTGAGGGCCTCCTTTTTATTTCTTGACTCAACTCAATTCTGTCTTAAACAGGTGTCTAACTTTAATTCCATGAATACTCAATCTGAAGCAATGCCACAGGGACACCTCACCCACAGAAGAGCCCACAAACCTTAAGCCCTTTGCTGGATGAAAATTTGATTTTTCAAATGTTTCAAAATATAAAGAATCATGAAGGCTCAACTTCTTGCAGATTTCAAGGACGAACCTGAACCTGATAAGCAAGGAAACTCACTTAAAGATTCCGAATCTGGCTGGACGTTATTGGTGCTGCCATCACACAAATTACTAGGATGAAGAAGATATCTCTTGGGGATGGTCAATAATCAAAACATCTGCCTCCCGCACCTCCTTTTAAAGCATCTGGTACTTGGAGCTAAGATATAACATACAAGAAGCTTAATCTAATCTGACTAGTCCTATGTTCTTTCCATAAGGCAAGAAGGAAGTAGTTAGAAGCTCAGTATATCATAATTAGAGCCTCACAGCCTTGGAGAGACAGTTCTGCTCTTCTCTGAAGTGTATTTAATAATTTGAAGAATGTTGCAGTGTTCTTGTCTTGATTTGGTGGAACAGAACTATTAGCACTCCTAACTTGATGAAGCTCACTGGACTTCTTCCTCAGCAAACCACATTTCAGAAGCTGCCAGTCTACATGACCAGATTCTGATCCTGTGAATGTCTGCACTTTAACACAAGCAGTGAGGCTGAGGATCCATAGCATCAATGGTTCACAACAAATCTCTGCAGGGTTCGGGTCCCACAAGTGGCAGAACTCTGAGCTTCCATTTTTTGAGAGTTCATTCTAAGTTATTAGAACCTACTTCTGTCCTTGACCCTTTCTAGGGGAAAGAGCCATCTACCACGAGTTTTACACCTTCTGTGCTATTCAATTACAACTTACCATCTGAACTGTTTCTTTCATCACTACTTTTTAAGTATTCATTTTTAGAGTAAACAGAGATGCTTTGAAATGTACACATACCTAAATGGTTCTGCCGCTTAAAAGGATTTGGGCAGCCTGACCGGACATCATTACATTTCCATCATCAGTATTAGTTAGATGGGGAAAAGTAATGTTTTACTAAATAACCTGATACTATTCCTAGTAAAGAGCATTGCTAATATACTTTTTTAAAATGAAAGGCTGTACCACGTGCCCCCTGCAACCAAGTTGAGACACTATAACAGATGGAAAAAATATCCTTTAGCTTTGTGCCTGACAAATATACCAAAAACCAGCATATCTGAATACAACAGTTTTAACTGCAGCTTCTCAAGCACATTTTCCATAAGGAAAAACCTCAGATCAGCAAAGATGAAGCCTGAGGACAGATAAAATCCATACACACTTACAAGAGATGATAGACCCAAGGCTGATGGGTGATATCATGCCCGGGCACAAAGATAAGTCTCTTCTGAAGGCATTCTAGGGAAATATCCAAATATGAATACACAGCATGAGAAGCTGATCTTTCTACAAGCTCCAGGATTCAGTCAATCCAAAATAAGAAATCAAGCTAAGGGCATCAAACTCAGATTCGCTGATAACAGATAAAAACAGAAGTCAGATTAGGGTCTCACTGGTGAAAGGTTGTTGTTAGCACAACACAAAAAGGCACCTTTAAAACAATCAGAGTCAGGCTGTGCAGCAGGTAGGTTTGCCCAAAGTAGACTTCATTGTGAGCCATAAGATATTTTGAGAAGAAACAAGCCGGTAAAGCTGGAGATCAGCTCATGCATGTTTTCCTTATTTACTGTTTCTACCATAGATGGGAACATAAGAATTGCCCCATTGGCTGCAGTTCATCAGAAGATGTCTCTGTTGGGGACAGTCCTTCCACGACAGGTTGCCCGAGTTTTATAGTCACTGTGCACCAGTTGGCTCATACCAGGTAAGGGTGAGAAGGGAAATAGAAGAAAACCAGTTTTCCACATGCATCCTCCCCCAGTATCTAGCTACTTGCAAAAGTAGTACAATAAGCCTTTGGTGACTCCAAGTCCACAGGACATCAATAACAACAGAACTGATTCACAGAACGGGCTCAGAGGGGTTCAGAAGACCACCCCAAGCAGACAAAGCTTTGTCACCCACATGTATTCTTTGGCTTTAGAGAAGGAAAACACACTCTGTTGTTTTCAAGAGCATGTGTTCCGAGCATCTGAAGGGTAGAATATGTTGGAGCATATGGTATATAATTTCTTTTTCCATTCATAATCTGCAGCAAGACAGCAAAAATCAGTTCTACTAAGTATAGGCTCCAGCTTTCATTTGAAAACATTTCCAGTGTGCTGTCCTTCTAGCAGGCCTACTTAGGCATCATCTAGGCAGGTGATTACCAGCAAAGTAGCCGTATGTTCTCATGGCAGTGGATGGGCTACAGAATTTGCTTATAGCAAGTCCATGCCATGCAGCTTTAAGACTCTCGTGCTTGCTACTTCCACTGCTGGGTTGCAAGTTCAAACAGTATGGAATGGTGCTAGCAACATACCCTGCTTACTCAGTCACCCTAGTGACTGGCATCTAATGCAGATAGAATAAAGCTCCTTCACTGCACTGCTCACAGTCCAAACTTCACAAGAGACCGGGAAAGAGATGAGATAAAGCAGATGCACAAAAACAGAAAACCAAGAGAAAATATGATTCCACCCTATAGCCATGAAGTAAGTGTAGGACAGTCACTCATTTTTCAAGACTTGCTATCTGTTTACTTTCCCTTTCACTATAATCACTATTTGGTCAAAGAACTCTCACAGTAATCCAGGATAACCTATAGTAGCAACAGCTGCCTCATACTTCCAAACAGGCTACACCTTATCCTTCACCTGGAAGAGAATCTCATGCCCTACCAGTTCGTGCCCCATCAGCTCCAACATTTGAAATTCTCATGATTTTCTGCTGTGTGGTGGTCTGGACTGTCACTTCAGAAAGCCTTCTAGTGGAGGATGCAATTAGCTCTCCCCCCATCCTCACACTGTGGGCAGGCACCCCTACACCCAGGGCTTCCTTCACTGACCTTGACTCATCTATGCTGTGAGCAGCAGGAGGGGACTGGGTACCACCAACACACACTGTGTAGAAGGCCAAACTGCAGAACAGCACAGCATGCACAACCTCCAGAGGGGTAAAGCATTTTACAAGATGGTTTACGGCATCTTCTTTTTTCCCTCCCATGTAGAATATGAATAATGTTAATGGTGACAGGGCCTACAGGCAACAAAAGGCCTTTGCAGGTATCAAACAGCTTCAAACTTTGCTTTGGCTCTCTGCCAGCTGTTACAGCCAGCCAGCACTTCCTACTGGAGTCTAGGACCAGTGTCCACCAAGTAATTACTTGGCCTTACCAGTTTCCATTGAGATGGCAGATAGGAAGCTAGGTTTTGATTTAAAAGATCACAGAAACTGGAAAAGAAGAAATCAGTATTTCATACATATTTGCCACTGATTTAAGTATATAACTACTGTGTAAGGAAATCCTTACTATTCTCATAATCAGCTGAGAAAAGTCAAAACAAGTATTAGTTGGGAAGCTAGACAATGAAAACTGCGTCCTGGATCATTACCCCTTGTTGAAACAGCACATAAGGCCCAAACCAAGAGTGTATGGCTCCTCTCTCAATATGCATTCATAACAGAGTTCCAAAGAGAACTTCAGTATTAGAAGAAATAAACTGCAATTTGAAATACAAGTATTTTTCTGGGCATCATTTGTCTTGTACTGCACTGAAATTAAGTATGTTTGGCCAGTTGGTAAGTGCTTACACTTCAAAGCAAACAATAACCTCAGTATGTTTCACTGTTTCCCTGCTAGCTCATAATTTAGCCAGGCAGGGCAAGCAGCGTACACCACCAACTAGACACAGTACAGCACAGAAATGGTCAAACAGGATGTTTCCTCATTATTCATAAGCTTACAAACCCATTTTAATAAATACCCAGGAACAACGCAGCCATCCGAAGCCCCCGGACTTTGTTAGAGTCAGGTTAGTCTGTAAGTTGAATACCTTCATACATTATAAAGAAACTCTTTCCTGATCATCCTTTTTAACACAAGTACCAAGGCAAGGTTTTCCACACCCACATTAGGTAAACGCTGTTGTATTATTCCTGCTCAATCATAGAGGAAGTGGGAGCACATGGAAGTCAAAGTTACAGCAGGTCAGCTGCAAAGAAGGGATTCAATCTCATGAGCTCCCGATTCTGGGACAGTGCTATCCATGAATACAGAAAATATTTCCCCAAGGCTCAATTATTGGCACATTTGCCATATACCCTGCAAAATAATAACACTTAAGAAAAATCCTTCAGCAGCCAAAACACAAACATCTGTTTTAAGGAACACGCTGTGGGCTGGGAACAAGACAACCTTTGCCTTTCCGTCAAGTTTTGGTTAAATGAGCCAGTTACACTGACTTGTATTTCAACTATTATGTAAGGACTTGAACCACCACGCTTGCACACTAACACACATATAGCATACAAACATATATACATTTATAATGTATATAACAGTAGTGTATATAACTTGAGTTATTGACAAAATATTACAGATTTCACAATATTATTCAACAGTTGCAAAGGTTTCTTCACTTTTAAAGTGAGGAATACAGGTTACAAGTCTAAATAGTTAACAGAACTGCTGTTTTACACTGGATTTTTTTTTTTTTTTAAGATAGAAACTGAACATTTGATCATCTGATGCATTTCAACATCTGCACCAGTTTCCTTTCCCCTGGTCTCTTAGGTATATTTGTTGCTCAGAAGTACAACAGATACAGAAATCAGGGACTTGACCAGTGGAAGTTTGGCCATTAGTTTCAGCAACAGTGAAGCTGCTCTAGGACACCTGATCACTGACTTCACAACACCCACTGGTGTTATAATAGGTGATAGCAGAACCCTAAACTTAACTTGTATATGGTGCTATGCAGTCAGCTCTAGCAAGAAAGCCTACATATCCAGAAGTTCAATCTGTGTCAAAGTCAACAAATATGGGTTAGAGGAAATAAAAAGGTGTATTACTGAATGTTCAATATAAAAGCAGGACTGAGAAGAAAACAGGGATCCTCAGTTGACATATGCCAGCCATAAAGATTTAGAATTACAACTTAATGATTTAATCCACATAATAAAGTTTAAAGCTCTCCATAGCATAGCAGATTAGTTCTGACATGCATTTTCCCACCACCACAATGAAGATCACCTTCTAATCAAGAAAGATAATTCTTAATAAAGGGAAATGGTTACCATCTTAAGTCTAAGGGGTCTGGCAGGCAACTTGCTCCTCGGTAGCTGATAAAATGATCTAGAAGTAAGTATATACACAAAGGGGGAAGAATGCCACTGAGCCTCCACTGCTAATAGAGTCAAGGTGTTGACAAACATGCTGATAAGGCAGTAGCTCTGATAAGAAAAAGGCCGTAAGGAGGCAATGAAAGGGTCTTGGAGAAATATTTGGACTGCTGGGGGGAACAGAAGCAGGAGGCAGTATAGTTGAATTGATGACTGGAGATGATCCCAACAGCAGCACTTCCAACAAGTGGGAGGGACATGGGAAGCTGGCAGCAGAGCCTCGACCATTTGGGTAGAAAGATAAAAGGCAGATCTACAGAATACAATTCAAGTGCAGATCCAGAGGCTGAACTGCAATGAGTCCACACATCAAGAGAAAAGGGTCATCATTGTTTTCATACAGGTCAGCCTCTGGTGAACCCATCACTCAACCCATCATTTGCACAGTTCATTAACAATTAAAAAAATTACAAGGGCACTTCAATTACTTGAGAAGAGAAAGGATGATAGTGAGTTAGGCACTACATGCACATGGGGTGCTTGAAGAGGCTGCACAGTAGGTAGGAGGGAAATAGAAGAATCATCTACTCAATTTACAGTTTAGAAACAGAGGTCTGTAGAAGTTAAGCCACTTGCCCAAAATTGCCCAGGAAGAGAGGAATTCAACCCTACTCTGCCAATTTCCCAAGTAGAAATATATTCAGTCTTCTTGTAGGGCAGAAGTGTTACTCCAATTGCTTAATAACTTGGGTTGGGGGAAAAGAGGAGAGAAAAGTGTTCTCATTTAAAGTGGCCCTTCCATCAAGAACAGTCCTCGAGACTCTTGGTTAGCAGTAGAACAGATGAAAATATTAAACATTGGATCTCCATTCCCAAAACAAGCCCCACGAGCACACAGGACAAACCTGCAGCAGAAGCCACTGCTCCATGTACCGTTTACCTGTGCAATGCCACCATCTTGTGGTCTGCACAATCACAGCACCACCAGCATCTGTTTCTTTAATATCAAGCAAAGCTAATGATTTATTCTTTTCCCCAATGAACGCTCTTCTGCTGTTTGCTTTTGAAAGAGATTTGCTTTGGTTTCCACTCACGAACAAACTAAATATCTTTCCAGTATGTGGTGACAAATTTTAAGGGCATAACATTGTTACAGAGCTAATAACTGCTCTCATCACCATTAATGAACAAGGCCACATTCACTTAAGGAGCATGACCCTACTCCTCCCAGCCCCAAAAAAGCCTCCCTAGTGCTGTTACTCCAATAAAGGTGCCTCTCTCTGTCTTCTGAACCATGTTAGAGGCTTTCCCCTCAAAACTTTACTTTTTCCTTACAGCACCTCAATGTTGAACGGATTCCTAGGAGCTTTGCTGCTCCCCACTTTGGATGCTTCCAGTACCCACTTTGCTTCCAAAGTAACACTTGATAGAAATGTTTGCTCAGAACTGAAACAATTCTGCCACTGCTTTGCCTGGCACTACTGACAGCTCTGTCTGATCTCCAAGACAGTAGAACATTTCTGTCCACATCATGACACATACAGGAAAGTACCTCCACCTACATAGCATGGAGAATTCGGCACTAGTGGTAGGGTCAGATAAACAAGATCATAGAAATTAACCCTCTGCAGACTGAAAACATTGCAACGTCAGGCCTGCTACCCAAGCACCAACCCAAAGGAGTTCCCCACAATGAGGAATTACTTTCTGGATTAAACCCAACTTTTGGTGCCAGCATAGACTGCATCAGGAACAACTTGAAGCAATAAACTGAGGATCAATAAGCTCAGGTTCCGCTAACAAGTTATTCCATAGCCTGAAGCATGCCTGCCTCCTTCTCCCTACCTGTTAAATCAGCATATCACGCCTTTGCAGCATGGCCGAAGATCCACAGATGACAAGCAAAAATAAAAAGCAGATAGTAGAAGAACTCTCATGTTTGGCCACAGTGGAAAAGAATGACTATTTCTTGCAAAAATTCAGCTCAACTCCAACTAGGAAAAGTTTATCTGAAACTGCCATGAAGAAATAAAAATACTTTAGATATCTGCTACTGATTGAATCAAGACATCCTGTATGACGTAAAGCCGGGCTGTGTTCCAGGATACCAGCACACAGAAGCATTTACAACAATTTCTCCCTGCAGTGACCAACACAGAACAGGTTCAGGATAACATTAGAGCCAAGAACACACCTTCCAAAAACCCAGACATTGACAGTCTGCAGTGTCCTCCTCAGAGGCAGAATTATATCCTCCATTTGCACCGCCACTCTTTGCACGCTACCTTGCTGGCTTTACACTTGTTTTTAACCAGGCAATTCTGCAGTTCAGCTTCCATTTGCCAAATAGTCACACTCCCCAGAGAGTTTTACATCACAGTCAAACTCTTTCCAAAAATATCAGAAGCTGCCTTTCCTCTTTTTACCTTGCTGCTTCTCCCAGGCCCACATAGAGCAGATGTGAGTGAGATAACGAAGGCTGCGATCTAAAGGGAAAGGATGATGGAATGAATTATTACAGAATCAGCCATTTTAGAACTGCTCTTATATCCTCCAAATTCAATAGAGACAAGTTAGGATTTCTGGACTAGAAACATCTGCTCTGGAAGTGATGAAGATCAGTGCTGCAGTCATCCCTGTCTGTTTTCCCACTGAGATAAGCTCCAAAGTCTGATTTCCATTGGCATTTCAACACCTATTCTCTCGAGTTCCTTTGCAAGTTTTAGCCCCTACTCTTTTCCCCAAAGCCTGCTAACACTTGCAACATTAACAAACTTTATTTTAATCTAAATGACAAACACTGTAGTCTCTTAGAGCCTCCACAATACACTCAACACAACAGGGCCCTCACTGTCCATTTGCATTCCTGCAGATCGTGTCAGTAACACTTATAGAGAAAAATAGTCTTATAATTTAAAGTTTCTTTGCAACTATAATGCAATTGTAAATACCTGACAGAACCAGGAGTCAACATGAACTATCTTAACAAATGCAAAGCAGGTAACAGGGCATGCAGGTCCAACTTTTACTATATGTTTATGTATTACATTTTCTTATGTCTATTCAAATCTCCCAGAAGACTATGCTTCCTGTCATGTGTTTGAGGCATGGTGATGGTCCTAATGGAAAACACTACAAGCTCCAGCAGCCTGGATTGCACCATGCACATCCAACACAAGGAGCGCAGAAGCACTGGCATCAAATCCTATCAGACACAAGAATAGTGCCCAAATTCCAGCAACAGTAACTTAAAATTCCAGCTTCACTTCCTCACCACATACTGCAGCACAGACCTTGGGCTAAAAAGACAGCAACCTGCTACAATATACGTTCATGTATTTGGCTTGCTGCATAATGAGCCATTAGATAGATCAAGATCCATCCATTAGATGGATGAAGGAAAACATGGGGAACAAAGCCTGGTTTTGTGGACCATTACAATTATTTGTCTCCCAGAGGACAATCACAGCATCAATACACCACCACATCATGAATTCCAGACTGCAGCTTCTGTTCTGTCTGTAGATGAAGCACAGGCACCCTAAAGATATAGGGCACAAGTTGCTTCCCCTAGACCCGTCCCCACACCAGATTCAAAAGGGAGCACACGTGGATGTATTGGTTAAGTCTTGCCAGCATCCCAGATCCCAGGTCAGAGGCAGATACTCTGGAAATCAGAGCAGTGAAGAACAGTAGGACTGTAAGATTTGCACACCACAGAAGCGAGTCCAGGCCTCAGCACACAGCTGTGTGCAATACAGGGGAAATGAGATGGGCACAGCATGTGCTCCAGGTCCACTGCTTATATTCAGTGTGGAGAGGCATGTGCTGCTGCTTCTTACTGAGATCAAGAAATACACTGCATCATCCAAGGGCACCACTCTGTGTTCAAAACATTCAGACCCACAACACCTCCCCTCCAGAAATACACCTTGCTCCTTTTCAGACGGAAATAGATACACCCCATGCAAAGCCAGAAGAGCCTGTTAGCCTCCAGCTCAGCACAGACTTCCCACTGAGACTAAACACATTACCCGATAACTCTTGCAAGCATCACGCTCATCCCTCAGGCAATCCTTGCAGCAAGCATGAAATAAACATTTTTATACCTCAAAAATAAGACTAAGACTCATCAAGGTATGACAACACACATTCACTGCGTTTTTGGTGATAGGAAAGGACAAAAGCATAAGCAGATTTGTGCATATCACCTAACAAAAGCAAGATTGTAAGCCAGGATTTTTAAGTCCAGCCTCACCTGCAGCAACCAGCAATACTTATTAAGGTAACAACCCACGCTGCTGATTGCTGAGCCCTGTCTTACGAGCATCACCTGAGTATTCAGACCTTTGCCCCCTGCTCAGCTCTCATTACTCCTCTGTACAACAGCACTGCCGTCATTAACACCAGATTGGATTTTTATGTGTTCCTCTCCACATTGCCTCCTTTGCTTCACCTAACAGCCCAGCACAGGGCAAGCAGCACAGCTGCCAAATCACAAGGTGCTGAGCAGCTAATCCAGGAAACCTGGAACAGCTTTTAGGGCTAAGGCCACACTAAGCATTACCCATCCTCGTGTGTCCATTCTCCATATAACAGCCCCTTTCTGTTAGGCAGAAGACACGACCCTTCCACACCATGCTAAGGCTTAGAACCACTCTAGAACAACGTGCCTTCTCTCAGCCCTACCCCACAGCTAAATGGGGGGGGAACACAAGAATTTGTAGAAGTGACAGCTTTAGAACAACAGAATATTAGTTTGAACTGAAGCAAATAAAAACACAAAGTCTATGGGTAGGTCTATAGCCACTGTACTTCCCCCCTTCCAGGAAAAGGATCTTACATTTGTCTTTTTCATTAAGGAAAAAGCAAAACAAAATAAAAAGAAAACAAGTTAAATAAAAACATACAGACTATCTGTAAATATTTATGGACCAACTCCTCTTTTTTCTAGAGACCTCAGGCCTACGTGAACTATCTATGCCTGCAGCAGATTTTCCCACTGTTTTACTGTTAGGCTGATGATAAACCCAATTAAACTGGCAACTCCATTGCCTAAAACACCACAGAAAGAGCAAAAGCATCACCACTGCAAAAAATAATAGCAAGTAACAAAATAAGGAGACCAAAGCCCTTCTCAAACCATTACAGAAGCCCAAAACACCACCGAGGCAGGACTGCAAACCAGCACTGAACAGCCACAACCAAGAGCAGAAAGAGCTCAACAACTACAACAAGAAAACCACCACCGTATCACCATGTAATAAATTAGCTCCTACCAGATAAGCATCTTCCCAGGAAGGACTTCAAAGAGAGAAAAGCACCTCCAGCAAGCAGCACCGTGTGGCAGAGGGGCTTTATGTCAGGAGCCTGAGTGAGCCTGCACAGTTCTGGGAGGTTCAGCAGTGCCTCTGGGCTGTCCCAGGGCTCCGCTCAGCAATCAGCCATCATCAGAGGCACCTGTGGGGGCTCACACCTGTGGGGACTCATTCCTTCCTCCTCTTAAACTGCAGAACTAGAGAAAAATGAATGTATTGCTCAGATTCCCCTTGAAATGCTCTATTTTGTGCATGAGATCAGGAAGGGGGGGGGTGGATGGGTGGGCTGAGCTCTGCTTTTCTCTGAGGAGGAAGCACATGCTGGCACAACGCTGTACCTGGGGTTTGGTGATGGCTGCCTGCTGCACCTCTCAGCAGGGAAAGGCACTTTTGGTCACAACAGCCCCATGCATCACTGCAGGTCTGGGGCAGAGCGGCTGGAAGGCTGAGAGGAGGTGGTGGTGAGGTGGGGGTCGGCCTCTGCTCCCAGTAACAGCAATAGGACAAGAGATGATGGCCTTAAGTTGCACCGGGGGGGGTTGGGGTTGGATACGAGGAAAAAATTCTTCCCTGAAAGAGTGGTCAGGCATGGACTGTGCAGGGAGGTGGTGGAGTCACTGTCCTTGGGGGTATTCCAGAACCATGGGGATGTGGTCCTTAGGGATATGGTTTAGTGGGCAATACTGGTGGTATGTGGATGGTTGGATTAGATGATCTCAGTGGTCTTTTCCAACCGTAATGATTGCATAATTCTGTGATTTTCAGCACATTTCTGGTTCATTTCCAGGATCCTGTCCCGTGCAACACCCCACATCCCTGCCAGCTGCCTACTTCAACACACAGAACAGCACCGAGCCACAGGACAACAGCTTGCAGCAGTCACCCAAAGCAAATACATTCATGACACGTGTGCAGAAGTCAGGTTTTGCCTCGAAGAACCTAATTTTCCCTGACATCTTCCACATCTCTGTGAGGAAAGATGGGGACTGGAAGTGCTGCCCGGCTCTTTCTGATGTTTTCACAGCACTTAGCATCATAGGGCAGTGGTATTTTACATTGGGGCCTCCAGGTGCCGCCGTCAAGCAAAAATATTGTCTTAAGGACCAATTTCCGGAAACAATTTCAATTTCAAAACTAATTTATTTGAAAGGAAGAGAATTTGAGCCACCTCGTGTCTAGATTAACAGAGATCCCGTAACAAATGCATGGTTTTATCTGCAGATCAATGGTGCACTTTCAGATCCTGTTTTCACAGCTGCAGATGCATTTGCTGGGCTGCAAAGGTCGGGCTTGGGAAATTTTCCATAGGTGGCAGCATTACTGCATTTCCTACTGAAATACAGCACCAATAGATAAACCCCCTAATGGGAAAAGCCTTCGAGGAATTAATTACTTTTCTATGGTGCTGTCACCCAGCACAGGCAGCAATACGAACATAGAGGATGGATTAAAGAGAAAAAGCACCCAGTAGAAGGGTTGTAGCCATGTCTGAACAAGGCTTAATAATGAGCAGGGTATGTGTATTGCTAATTTATAGCTTTTGATAGTTATGTCACTACCAATGAAACAAACCTTTCCTGTCAGAGCTGTTCAGGATTCTGTTGGGGGTTATTATGAGGCCCCTCTGAAAGGGCCTATTTTTGCCCTAAATGTTTTCTTAGGGGTTCCTTTGCCTTTGGAACGATATAACTAATATATTCTTTGAAACATACCATATGAAATGGCTGACAGGAAGGAAGGAATTTGGTAATTCTCACATTCCTCTGTTATATGTTTGTACTGCACTCAATGGGCTGTTTAAAATGATTAGCGTAATCTCCACGAGAAGCTATTAGCAATTACCACCAAATTAGAGTTTGTGCAAAGCACTGGCTTAACCACAGCCTGAAGTTCTCTGCTTTTATCCACAGCGCACGTAATGACAGGGCAAGGATCCTCAGATTGCATTGCTGGCACGTCCTACACCACACTGTAAGGAGAAGACAGAACCTTCTGTGTGCTTGGGAATCCCTTTTATTTTCAAAGGATGGAGGAAGGGGAGAGATCAACACTGCCACATTTGTACAGAATTGTTTCATGTGTAAATGAGTCTTTTCTGAACCAAAGAGATCTCGACATTCCACAAGCACATTTCCAAAAAAAAAAGTGTCCAGCTACCTCTTGGTATTCTTAGAGCCAAATAATGTCTGGTCATTTGGATGAGCAGCTCCTTTTGGGTTATCACCCATAAAGGATTTCTGTGATTCATTCTTTAATTTTTCGAATGTCCCTATGAATAAAGGGCATCAGCCAGGATGATGGCTTTTGCTTTCAAGGACAGCCATCCTGCAGGAATCAGACTGAAACCCAGAGACAGGTCATCATGCTGCAGGCCGATAAAGAGTTGATAAAAGGTAACAACTCAGCGGTCTGAAGTTTGGGATCCCAGCACTGCAAGTTTACACATTCCATCACTAAACTCCTGAGCATTCCCCGTTTTCCCTGATAGATAATGGGGCAGGTGAGGAGGAAGGGAGGGGGTATATCATTTCAATCATGATCTTTCATCTCTTTGGAAGATAAACCATCAGTGGATATATTTCCTTGCATGCCTAATAGGAGAGGATAACACAATGTTGTTTCCGTGGGTTAAAAGGTCTCTCAAGACATGAGACAGCAAAGTAAGACATCTTTTCTCAGCTGAAAATGTGACACAGTGCAGTTATGTAAAACATTTCCCACCCAAAATTGAAGGAGTAGTGATAAAATAGCAGCTGAGTCATTCATCCAGCTCTGATTTGGAAGTTAAACTAGCAATGTAATTAATACAGAAACCAACCTGAAGCACAGGACCTTCTGAAATCAGTCTTTCCAAAGCACTGAAAAAGAGTCCTGGAAGGTGCAAACACCATGGGAATCGAGACCAATATCTACAGTATTTTAAACCAGTTGAATGCTCATTTTGAGTGTCAGCATTGCAAGCAGCTGTCACATGTCCGAAGGTCCGCCTATTAGGCAGTATATTGCTTTGAATTTTGTGGTCACTGCGCAGCTGCACTGATAAACATTAGAAAAAGGAGTTACCTAAATTTAAAAACTGAGTTGTGACTTTGGGAATGTGCATTCTGCCGTGTTCAAAGCTCTCTTAGCCATCTATCTTCTCAGATTAGTGAGTAAATCAGAGAGAAGATCAGAGGTTACAGATCCCACTCCAAAAACACCGCACCAGGAACACGTTCTGACCTCCCCAAAGCTAGGGCTGGTTTTTATTGTTACCCGTACAGCTGCTCTCACCAGGCACCCTAAATCAAACGTCTCCTTTTGGCATGGTACTTTTCCTTTCACCACTAATTAGGTGAGTAAATGCAATTACAGTACCATGAAACACACTGTTTGTGACCAGCTGTAGACAGCTGGCACCATTTAGTTTTCATTGGCCATACTGGCAAGCACATGTGGGTGCTATGGCTGCCTGCAGGTGGAGATAAAGGAAGGAAATCCTACGGGCTTCTCCCCTACACAAGTGCACAAACAGCACAACTTTTGGCTGTAGGCAAAGTTGCATTGTAGGCAAAGTTGCATTGTCCCACTGTGATACACACAGAGGTACCAGAAGACTCCATGACTGATGTTCCTGAGCTAGTTGGGTCTCTGCTTAACCAGACTCATGTGTGCATGGGATTCCTGCTTACCCTCTCACCTCTTGTATTTAGGATACTGGTAGAGAAATATCCCAAAGGAAGCTGCCTGTTATCCCACTGCTGCTGTTTCACATCTGCCTCATCTGTTTCATCTTTTGCTTCCCTCTCTTGACAGATTTTATCCTAAAAAATACAGAGAAAAACACAGGTGTATAAACAAATACTTTTAGAGAAGACTGAAGACAAGACGTTCCCTGTTCTACGAAACATATTGGCTCATCATTCATCAACCACAACTTGGAGTGGAAATTGTCCAGTATTTATGATCTCCCGTCTCAAATTCCCTCAGCAGCCTGATACAGCTCCCACCCTGTCCACACACCAAGCGTCAGCGTTGGGTTCATCAAGGACAAATACCCAGAGCTGCCCCGAAGAACTTGGATATATTCTTGGCTCTAAGCATTAACTGAAATGCCACATACCATTGTGAACATATAAATGGGAGGGACCTGACCTCTACGGTTATTTCTGGGGACTCACAACAGATTTCAACAAAGGGGAAAGAGCGGAGGGGTTTCCACTTGAAGCATTTAGCGAATTTTGTCCAGACCCCACCAAAAATCACAACATTTGGAAGCTAACTGTAGCATAAACTGCAAGCTCTTCTCCCGTGACACCAACATTCCCTCTTTTAAAAACCGACCAACAAATCGCCGTTCCTATTCTGGGATGTTATCCCGGTCCATGTTAAATACTCCCCCCAGGGCATGGGAATCTCGCGTAGCACGGCCCACTCGTGCCATGAAGGGCAGCCAGTGCATGTCACATCGATCGGTGCTCCGTGAGGTGGGCAACATCCAGGGAATGACAATGAATTGATTTCTGTTTTCCTCAACAAATTGAAAAATGCAATGAGCCCACAATTAGTTGTTCTATCGAGTCCACGCACGGAACTTAATTAACTATTTAATTAAGCAATGAATGGATGCTGTTGTTAGCAAAACGTGATATGGGTCATGCCATGCAGCCTTCCTCCCCTTTGCTGCCCCTCCTCCACGCGTCCACTCAAGTTTTATCTCCACAACAAAACAGAAGCCTCTCTTTGTTCCAGCTGCAACACTGGCGTCATTGACGAAAGTACTCATGTGTCCAAAAATAACCAAAGCCAGTGCCCATTGGAGCCATCCAGCATCATGTCCTCGTGCTTGGCACATCCCTTGAAATCCTACACCTTCTCAGATGGGAATATAAAAAAAAATCAAGATCGTGACTCCTTGTACACATTTAAAGGGACAAAGGCTTTCTTTGCCTCCAGATGTTACACGTTTTTAAGTGTTTATGGTCCCCGCATATCTTTGCCACTGTTGTTCTCAGAGTTATTTTTATATTCCACCAAGGGTATTTGCTTTCTACCTTGCATTTTCCAAGCAATTTTATCTGATATTGTTATTTCTATGTCTTTTGCAATTTTTCTGACACTGCATTGAATCGTACCCAACCTACATTTCACAAAGAAATCCGAGGGGGCTTCAGTTCTTACTTAGTAAGGAATAATTAGTGTCACTCACGTAGCATCTAGAGGTACAAAAAGAAGTCAGGATCCTTAATGTTAGGGGCAGTCAGAGGACCCAAACACACCAACCTTACTAAAGACACCGTGACTGGCCCTGCTTTTAGAAAATGGGAGGTAAGAAATTAGATCATTTGCCTCGGTCATGCCATGAATGTGCAACAGAACAGAGAACAAAACCCAGATCCTGTAAGTTCCTTGTCAGCCTTCTAATTTTGAGCGTACCTTTGATTTTGGTAAAGAAAAAGGTATAGAATGAGTCCCTTTTTGATCTGTGCTGTAATGCTATTTGCTACTTAACTGATTTCAAAATCTGCCTTGGAAATGGCTGCTTTTCAGTGCTATCCAAAGCAGATCCTACACTGACACAAACTGCAAATCAAAGACAGCACCTTCTGTTTTAAAAAGCCTGCCTTTCAATACAGTAAAAATATAATAAGTAATAATAAATATCACTCCTGAGAGTGCAGATTGCGAGGGAATAAAGCCTGTTTCCAAGACCAGTTAACCTTCCTACCTTTACATTCCACTCTGGGATTACTTCTGATGAGATGCACGTGGAAACAGTAGCCCAGATAATTTTGTTTTGCTGATGCGTATCAGGATAAAACGAGGAACAACAACACTTAGCAGTGTGTGTAACTGTGACCTCTTCAGGAGCCCCAGAAACATCAGACACTTGGAAGGGAAAGGTCTGGCAGTTTATTCCTGCTGTCAACAGAAGTCCTGGATGTGTTGGGAGCTCCTCCCGGAGATGCTGATTTGAGCTGTCTCATGGCCAGAACCATATATCTAAGTGCAGGGAGTAGCCCTGGATAAACATCATGGTGGTTCACGCAAATGTATGGCTGTCAGATCAGGCTCTGTATATGGTATTTCCCAGTCCGTTGTGTATTTCTTCCCCAGCATCCCCCTCAAGACCAGCATCACACTGGTTGCAGAGGAATCTGGTAATCCATCCAGCCTTAATATGCTTTCCTGCAGAAAACACCTCTACAGATGAACACCAGAGCATCATTTGTTGTGATGGCCGTTCTGGTTTCTTGCGGCAGATCCAAAGTCCATTTGTCTCATACTCATTACTGCTCTAAAAGGACAATAGAGATACAGTGTATTAAGCAAACAATTGCCTCCTTATGTAATGTTCAATCTAGTACAAGGAGAGGAACACTGAGCAAAAACATGGCCAAGAAATGAGTAAATAGGAAAATGACAGTGGGTAAATGGAGCAATTAGGAAGGAAAAGGATCTTTTTTGAGCTTGAGAGCAGGGAGACAGAGGTGCAAAAGAAAGGGGAATGAAATCACAGAATTGCAGGGGTTGGAAGGGACCTCAAGAGATCATCAAGTCAAACTCTCCTGCTAAAGCAGGTAATACTCAATCTGTGACCTATTCTTGCCTCTGCAATGAAGTACTAAAGAGATTTGAGTGGCCACAAACAGACTTTCAAGGGCACAAAACCCACAGACCAGTCACACCAAAGAAGGATTTCCCAAAATACACAGCATCTCGTAGCTCAGCTGACCTCAGTGTGAAATCCTGAGTATTAAGCAACTGGGAGAACCTGCATATCACCATCTCCTCTTGCTGTGTTCACAGGATACTAGGCTAGAAATGCAGAACACTTCACTTTCCAGCTCTTCCTTTGCCAAGTTGTGGGAACTATTCATGCTTCAGTTTCATATTTGGGCAGACAAGATGTTGCACAGATTTTGTATTTTATTCTTACGGCATTAAGAAAGTTAAGCTTCAATTCCTGACAGTTTTCCAGGTTTCAAAATGCATTTTCTTTACAGTGTAGAGGAAAACCAAGGTCTTTCAAAACCCTTTTGTTGCTGTGGTTGTTTGGCAAAGTACAGAGAAAGAAAGAAGGAAAGACCTACCTTCTGCTGAGGATGGCCAGCAATGTTTAATTGGGGCACTGGTTTGTAATGTGACAAGGTTCAAGATCTTGGACAGAATGAGGCAGAGTAGGAACTTGAATGAAGACTCTTGTGGGAAATACATATTAGGAAAAAAAATCAGAGGAATACACCATATCCTTCCTTCTATCTTGGGTCATTTCATGGATGTTACATTCATTCTTTAAATACAGTATTAGAATTAGCTTTGTCTCTGGGTGCAATACAATTGCCAACAATGTCTTTGAATAAACTCCCCATTGTGTTCATCCTATAGATAAGAATTCTGCTCAGTCAGGACCGCCTAAGACCAAGAGGAACCAAAGTTTGCTTCTGCAGGGTCCGTGGAGGAACAGAGCCAGACCTTGTTTGGTTTGGAGACATGGATCGTGAGGGTTCATGTTATTCAGTAGCAAGACAGTTCTCCTGGCGGTGCTGGGGGAAGTCTGATCTTGTGGGAACCCCCTGTAGCTGCTCCATGAATTGATGTTCTCTCTGATTTCCTGCCTGCTGCTAGAAAACACATCTGATAAGGTTGTTGATTTCTTTGAGCTCCTGCAGAGTCCAGAGAACTTCCAGTTGGTGGGAATTTGAAAATATTTCTAGTCGCTGTCCAATTTGGACTGTAACCAAGTTTTGGAAAGATGAAATTTTGCTCAAATCAGAAAATCCTTATTTTTTAATTGGGGGGGGCGGGGGGAGCAACTTTCTAGCACTGAATACCTGTAAGTATTGTCTTGTTCACATTTGCCTGGAGAACAGCTCTCTTTTAAAGAGTATCTCTCATTTGCCTCATGGTCAGTCTCTTATAACTTTCTTCAATTTATGATATACACATAATATGACAAACTGACTGATGCTAACCTTGTATTTCTTCGCCTCAGAGCTATTCAGCCTTGGATTCAACATCACCAACAGGGGGCAAGTAGAGGAGGCTCTGCACACAGCAAAAGCTGCAGGAAGCAGCTCTGAAAGCAGAGGAACTTGACATGTCTGGTCTCTGAGGCTTACAGCTGGGTTCTCTGGGGTCTAGTAGGATGCAAACTTGGATTATGACTTTTGCCACACAAGAAGCATTGCCACTTTACCTGGATGGATTCTCTGAAGTTTAATGAAGTCCACACTCAAATCAATCTCTCTGCCTGTCAGCTTTTCTTGAAATCTATAAGCAGTGGGATTTCCTTGAAACATCCATTCCTATGAGACCAAACTGGAATTGGTCATTGAGTCAAAAGCTACTGTGGGGAAGAGGACAGACACAGAATCATAGAATGGTTTGGGTTGGAAGGGACCTTGAAGATCATCATGTTCCAACCCCCTGCTATAGGCAGGGACACCTCCCTCTAGACCAGGTTGCTCACAGCCTCGTCCAGCCTGGATTTGAATGCCTCCAGGGAGGAGGCATCTACAGCCTCTCTGGGCAACCTGTTCCTGTGTCTCACCACTCACAGTAAAGAATTTCTTTCTAATATCCAGTCTAAATCTACCCTCTTCCAGTTTAAAGCCATTTCCCCTTGTCCTGTCAAGCATGAAGATGTAAGCTTCATTTTGGTTTTACCAAAGGAGAGAATGAGAGGTGTTTTGGCACTGGGGCTAAACGCAGTCACACTGTGTACTAAGGGTGGCAGAGCAACGCCTGAGCACAAATCACTCTGGACAATGGCTATTGATGGGGCTACATTTCTTTATATCCTGGGTAAATCATCTGCTTTGCATTGTTACAAGCAAGGAAAACAAAAGCTGTTTTGGGCCCCAAAAGGTTCCTGGAGCTCAGAGCAGCGTAAGGAAATAACCTCAAGCATGAAGCCAAATTGATTTCAAGCCCATGCACCATGAGCTCTTTTTAAAGCATGTTATAAATGTTTTAACTGAAAGGCTACTCCTAGAAGCTTGTGAAGTGCTATCATCCCGAGTTCATTTCCAAGGAAAAAAAATAGGAGCAGAAAGCATTTGCTCGAGGTCTCCAAGGGAATCAACAACACAGCAAGGATTAGAACTAAGGATTTCCTGTCCAATCTGCAAACCACACCTCTCTCCTGTTTACAGTGTTAACTTATTCCCTAGCAGAAAAGCCATGTGAATGGAACAATTCAGTCTGCTATTTCAGCCTCCCTTCCTTCCCTTCTCAGTTCGTTCCTGGCATTACCTTCAGACTTTTACAAACCTGCGACCAGAACTGTGCCACAATGCAAAGCAAAGCAAAGCAAAGCAAGGAATGTTTCCCAACAGTTTCACATGCAAAGAGTTGAATGCGATTCACCAAACTGGAAAAAAGTCTGAAAACTTAAAAAGTTGGGAATACTGTGCTGTTATTAATGAAACAAAAAATGAAACCAAAAGGTCAAGGAACTCATACCTCAAGGGATAAGCTAATGAATGAGGTCTTTTCCAACCTGAGCAATTCTATGACTCTATGATTCTGTGACTACAACCAACTGCGCCAGTTACCTGCACAAGCATTTTCTGCATACGTGACTCCAGAAATAGAAGAGCAGCAGTGCTACTGCTCATACTCAGCTTAAGAATGAAGAGAATTTTAAAGAGATATCTTGAGGTTCTCTTTGCTTTTTTTCCCCCTTTGTTTTGATTTAGAAGTCGCATTTCCCTCTAGAAACTAAAATCTCCTTGAAAAATATTGGCTGAATTTCTTATGTCTTTCTGTGATCTCAGGACATCTGTTTGTCCATAGCCCTTCACTACTGTGAATGGAACACAAAGACACCAAAAGCACGAGGCTTCACTAGAGATGAGGATCATGAGCAAGAATGCTCGAGTTCAAAGATTCCAAGGGCATTTTATTGCAAATTATACATTCAGTCAACTCTTCCTACAACCCGTGGTTTGTAAGGAACATTTCTCCTGGCAAAATCAGATCGCTGATGTGCTAAGTCCACACACCCTGCTGGAACCCATGGAGCTAGCAATTAACTTCCTTACTGCAAAGTCCTACTAAAATGGCACGCTGCTTCAAAGCAGAAAAACATGATTCCAAAAAGTCAATGGAGCTCTTTTCAGATCACCTTGCTTTTATACATGTTTTATTAACAGCTTCAGTGATACACACAGGATAACTACAGCACTCGAACTAAGACTTATATTTACGTACTCCTTTTGAAATTAACCTGTGTGGGTGTAATTATTCCAACTCACAGCGAAGGATAATAGCTTGTTAATTAATGCATATAGGTGCATTGCTTTAGGAAGGATCTAAAATAGAAGATACTGAACCCCACTATTAAATGTAATAGGGAAATCCTATAGACAGGGATGTTTTTAACACACTTGTGTTAGCTTCCTGCTTTTGTTAAGGGGACTCGTTTCATAGAGGTTTCTGAGGCTATTACTTACATCACCTATTTAAGTTTATTAGTAAGGAATGAGCAATTTCACTCCCTCAATACCACTGCAACCCTTCCCCCCAAAATAAATGTTTCAGTATATAGGTGAGGAGGTTTAGAGGTTAAAAAAAAGGTAGAGAAAAAGGAGAAAACCAAAAACCTACACAATGGCCTTCGTGTTTCTTATCTCAGCTCCTCCCCTTCCTGCCAAGTGCCTCATTAAGGCGGTGGTGAGCAAAGCCCTTCTCACCTGGGGGCTGCTTTGTGCTTCTGGGCAATGCAGCGTGTTCTCAGTTAAGTCTATGCACAAAGTGGTGTTTTTCCTGAAAATAATGTTTTGTATAGATTTTGTTATGTTCATTCTGACTATCTCAATGTATTCCAAGATTGAGGAATGCTAATCATCTTTCTGCTAGCAGCAAAGAGAGCTCATAATTTTTTAGTTGTTCTACGTGTTTGCATTTGTCTGTTTTGGAGTATCTTCGCAAGTGGTTCAAAGAAGGTGCATTTTCAAGCTGAAGAATGTAGATTCTCTGCATCAGTGGTGAAAACTGGGACTAGGAAGGGTATGGCACCTCCTGCCCTCGGGCAGGGAGCAGCTCTGCTGAGAATATTCCCAGTAGGGAACAGTCTTTTTTTGCAATGCAGTCTGGTGTTCAAGTGCTCTCACCAGACTAAAGCTCTTTCTGCGTGTCTTGCTTTGTGTTTCTGGTGCTCAGTTTAAGATCCCTGCTCTTATTTTCTTGTTTACATGGTTTGTTTTTTACTGTTAACAGGTTTCAGAGCTCTGTGTTATGCCCAAATCGCCCTGAGGTGGAAGATTTGAAGCTGAAGAGGTTCCAGGTGATCCTGAACTATGTGCTTTGTTAATTCCTCCTAATAGATGATAAGAAGGAATAAACCTAGGTCAGGTGGTTCTCCTATCTTGTTCTGTAGCTGTGGTTTTAGTTCCAAGCTAGTTTCCCATCATAAGTCTCTTATTTTGTGGTCAGATTCATCCTCCCATAGAAGTAACCACAACTAATCAAAACCTAGTGGGAAAATTAAAGATGGTAAGAATGCAACTTTTGTATGGATTTCAAGTTAGCCATCTCTTTTATCATTTTTTCTTTTAACTAGAAGATACTGGGATGCCTCCTACCCTCCCAAACGAGCCCTCCTAATTAAAGCATACTTGTTTTGCTACCCCCCAACAGGTGCTTCCTGCCAGCTACCTCCAGGACCATTTTTCCTTCCCAGAAGCCCTGTTTTCCTTGCGTTCTTGCTTGCAATTCTTCACTCCCTTTAAAATGAATCTCCTGCCAAAATTCAGGTGCACAAATCCTCTACAAATTGGGCTTAAATAATCCCTTAAACTAAGATTTTGCAAATTTTGGTTTCAGTTTAAACCTGCTCGAAACAGATCAAGTTCAGAGCTGGTTTTAAACCGGTCTTGCAAACTACTACTTTAATGAATGCACAAAATTCTTTCCAAGTCTAATTAGTCTTTCTGTTTGCTTGCATCAGACTGAAGTCAAGAAAAAAGCCTTTGTAATTCCTGAAAGAGAAAGCTGAGGCTTCCCCTTGTCACAGCAGAGCTTTAATCCAATGAACTTGACACTTTGGAGATGGCACAAGCCACTTGTTTATTGAAGTTAGCGAGCTCTCACTGCACAGGGCAGTTTGATAGTGGGTGGTTTGTGGGTGCTCAGTTCAGGGCTTTACAGTGGGACCTGCTTGAAGTGAGCTCAGGTGAAGCTTGACCGTGAGAAGAAGCAAATGGAAGCTCTCTGTGCCCACAGAAGTCCTCCTGGCACAGTGCTTGGCACAGCCAGCTTGAGGTTGGGGTTGACAGAACCTCAAGGAGGTGAGATGGGTTAGGGCTTGCACAAAATGCAGTTTACCCTGCCAGTCTGCCTGCAACTTGTTACAAAAGCAGGGGCTGCCTGACCTCTCATGAGCATGAACCTCCACCTGGCAGTATTAAAGACAGAGGGCTGTTTTGATAATGGTTGTTAATTAATTGGCTACATGCATAGAGGCAGTTATGTGAAATTAAGAATGGAGAAAGACAGGGTGAACATTAGCAAGCATTTTCTAGCGGTGAAGTCTGCTATGCAATGAAATACTCTCCCAAAGAGTAGCGGAAGCCTCTTTTGCTGAGACACTGTGCTCAGACTGTATGAAGTCCCAAAGAGTGTGCTGCAGGAATTACATGGCCCTGATGTTAACTTGCTGTGACCTTGGGTGGCACAGCTATTACTCAATTCCAGTGATAATTTTGGTGATAATTACTCCCTTTATTTCTAAAGTGAGTTGTTGTAATTCATTATAGTCTTGTCTAATGGGTCAAATTACTTGGAAACTGAAGCAGTTGCAAAACGGACTGGTGATAGAGTTCTTCGGGCCATAGCTGTTTGATCAGTGATTTGACATGAATGTATAGTTTTTTAATTGGTAACTGGACACATTATATTTTTTTGTTGTCTAAACTTGTGCAACTTCTGATGCTGCTGTGAGCTGGCTGCTGTCTGTGTCATTCACTGGTCCCTAATGAGTACAATTGAAGATGTTTTTCTGTGGGTCTTTGTCCCTGCAGTGTTCTCATTTCCTGGATGTGGTCTTTTACTCTGAGTTGAAGGGGTTCGTCTGTGTAGCAAGAATTAATGATTCAAGCATAATTAGAACAAGCATCCAAGGAAGCTTTGTGCCGTTGGTTGCGCGTAAACTAAACATCTTACAGTTACTATCTCCCCAGAGCACCTGAAGAAATGCTTAAACTGCAGTGAAATCAAAGGGTCCTATATATGTGCTTACAAACTTCCAGGCAGAGCTGCAAAATGCTGCTGCTAATGTGCCCCAACCATTAATGCTACTGTGAATGTGTGTGTGCCTGAATTAGCAAGCGAGCAAACACCCGAGCAAAGGCTGTGATTCCCAAGATGTCTTACTAATTACCATGGCTGTGATTTAATGTTAATTATTTATTATACTTCATTATGTTCTGTAGCTCAGTTAGCTCAAAACAAAAACCTGAAATGTTGGAATTATGATCCTTCGTTCTGGCACCGTGATATTAAATCTTTTCTAAGAAGGACTTTGTTCTAATTATAAGGTATGTACTAAAGCTTCATTAATTTATATTACAGAGCTAATTGCAAGTCCTTTTCAACAATGCTCATTCTGTTACGAGGGCCAAATTCTATAGTAATAGTACAGAATGCGATGGATAAATGGGGCTTCGCTTGCAAATGTTCCTTCTGCATAGGGATGAGCAGGATGGTTTTAAGGAATCCTGAAGCACGAGGGATGGTGGCTTCTGTGCCAGATCTGGAATATACTGAACGTGGCCACAGATCTGTAGAACTGAGTGGATTTGTTTCTGAGCTCTGGGAAATGTGGTCCGTGTGTTAAGGGAAGGCCCTTAACACCGCGGTGATCCAGGAGGAGCCCATCTTGATTGTGAATGTTTCCAACATCCAGTGTGTTTGCTTCTAGGTTTCTGCATTGCTCTCAAAATGGACTAAGCAAAACATGTGGCTCCAGATATTCCCAAACTTAGGTGAGTCGCTGCTCTAAAGAATGCCCCATACGCATTGAGTTCCCAACACCTCTTTTTGTTCCCAAGAATTGTTTGATTTTCATGTGCGGCCTTTGAGGGATGCACCGATAAAGATGTATTTCTCTGAAGCAGCCCATGGTCTGAGTTGGTTCTGGGTTTCTGGTGTGCACCAAGCATGGGGAGCTTGTTTGGGGGTGCTCAGTGCCCCCAGACCCAGGGAGGCTGTGATGTTCTGTCCCTGGAGGTGTTCAAGACCAGGCTGCATGGGGCCTGGGTTAGTACCAGATCTGGAGGTTGGTGGCCCTGCCTGTGGCAGGGGGTTGGAACTGATGATCTTTGAGGTCCCTTGCAACCTAAGCCGTTCTATGATCCGTGTTGTGCTGTGGTTGACAAGGAGCTGAGCGGTCTCTCATTGGTCAAACGTGGCCTCTCGGGAGTTGGGAGCTGGAAGTGCACGAACAGTGTATGCGAGGGCTTGGGAAAGCCGTGTGAACATGCATCAGCAGAGCACCGGGTTTGCAGAATGAGCTCATGAATCTCAAAGCGCAATCTGGACGAGCACGCCCTGCCCTGCCCGCGAAGGAAGAGTGTTTGCACAAACATCTGTGAAGGGAAACTGATGACTTTCACAAGATCTTAAATAGGTAGCGCCGAAGCGATGACCGCAACGCTGCGCGTTAACTACGGGACTCGCGGGGTGGAGGAGGACCGGGCCGGGGCTCTGAGCGCTGGAGGCGGCTAAAAATGGCTCCGAGGGGGGAACGGCAGCGAGGGCTCCTGGGTGAAATCAGAGCCCGAGCGTGCGGATGGGATGGAGAGCGTCCAGGAGGGCGGGGAAGGCGCAGAGAGCAGCTGTGCGGCGGCAGCACGAGGAAATGGCAGAAGGAAGCGAGGGAGAGAGAGAGGGAAGGAGGAAAGGGGGGAAAAAAAAAAGAGAAAAAAGGCAGGATTCTTTGGGGAGTTTGGGTTTGTTCATTTGGAAGAGAG
>JANHGO010002981.1:0-28348 GCA_024606505.1 Aquila spilogaster
GAGCCCTTTGTTATATTTTCTCTCCCCTGTCCATCTGAGGTGGGGGGGAGTGATAAAATGGCTTTGGTGGGCACCTGATGCCCAGCCAGGGTCAACCCACCACAAAGGTAGAGACATCTGTTAGATTTAGGGAGGTTATTATGTGCTTATCTCAGGCAGAAGGCTATGGGATTTCTTTCCCTGATGCAGTGTAATGGAAAAAACAGGCAGTTAAGGAGCTTCAGGTGGCGAGATGCCTCTTTCCGCTGAAAAAAGGCTTCCCTTAGCGTATTTAACATAAATAAGCTGAGGAACATCAGTTTGAATTTCACAGTTCTAATTACTTGTAGAGCATTGAATGACTACTTGATGTCAAATTCGGGCAAAAAGTTTTCACTCTTGAAACATGAATTTGATTCCTAAGGCCAAAAGCAACAGTGTATTGCAAACATATCTTCCTCTCTTCACAGATGTCTTTTTCAGTCCACCCAAAGTGTGGTTGTCAGCTTCTCTCCTGGAAAATCCTGTATCTAATAAGTGTTGCGTGTCAGGAGTGCCAAGGGGTGCTGCTATGGCTCCTTTGAGTGGAAGGCTTTACTGCGCATGCCAACTCTTAGGTCTAGTTCTAGCTGCTTACAGGGACTGCTGAAGTTTTATGAATGTCAGATGCCAAATGCACAGAATTATTTCCTGTGTCTTACTAGCTCTTTGTGGAAACATTAAGGGAGAAAAGCAATTTCCTGTCAGGAAGAGCTAATGTCTCTAAGTGCAAGCATTAAGTCCCTGCAGAATGGTGGTTTCACATGCTGTATCTACTTGCAAACTCAATCAAGTAAATGGAAAGACTTGGTAGGTAATTAGCTAGTGTTTCATTGTCTGTTCATGGATGCCTGGCTGTATATTAACTTTGATAAATGCTTTCATTCAACAGTGTAATTGATAACTGCCAGAGTTTCTCTTAATGAGCTAGTTTGATGTCATGCTTTATTATAGTGGCTTGCTTGCACCTTTGCAGATAAGCCTGGGTCAGGACTCCCATTGTAAGGACCACATGTTCAGAGGTGTAAACACAGCTGTAAGTCTTTGCAATGGGTGGAAAGGGACAATTCCACATGGGAATATCATATTCATTTGTTGGGCAGTATGAAAAGGATAAGGGTAATATTTTTAAATTAAACTAAAAGAAAAATGCCATGCATATAGCTTTGAATGCTCCAGTATCCCATGCAACATCTAGAGGCTTTAAATTATGCTGGGTCTAATTATTATGCATGCACAAAGGAAGAGGTAATCCCTGTCCTGAAGAGATTAAACAGACTAGTTATTTCTTATGCATAAAGCTTTAGAAATTAGATGTTAGAACTATTTAAAAAATCCAACATGACAGCAATCAAGATAAAGAAATTGTCATAACAAAAGCATCCCAAAGTGTCAGGTCTTTGCTATAACTTGGATGTCACCTGACATTTCATCCACAAAAATCTGCCTTCCATATAGCTGTCTGCAAGCCTCACTCCCATTTCTTATTTTGTGGTTTTTTTTTCCCCATTCTCCAACCTTTTTGTCAAAGCTAGATGAATTCTGCAACCCATGAGAGAAAGGAAACCTGTTTACAGCTCAGTCTGCTCACTCTTGAAATGTTTTACCACATCTTTACTAGCAAACCAAGCAGACATGAGACTAGCCCTGAACCTGGCACACAACTCTTCCATGCTAGTAAGAGTCACTAGTGCAGCTTTGCTCTGGGGAAATGATTTCCAGCTGTGGTTTGGGGGCTTGCACAGGACAGTGACTTTTGGTGGCACCTTGTCCTGCAGGATAAGGGAGTTTAGCTGTCTGGATGTCAGTTGTGCTAGTTTGTTTAAGGGACAGAGAAAGGTCTCTGTCCAGTTTTATACGCTAGCCTCTGAAGCTGCAGAATTCAGAAAGAATTCAGGGTAAAAAAGTTCAGTAGGGGAAGTTCAAACTAGTGAGCAATAAGACCTCAATTGTGAAAATATAGGGGATCACATCTTCAGGCTGGGGAACTTGCTGTAGTTGAATTCAAGCACCATGTACCACATCCTCAAATATTAGAGGTATAATAAAAATGTAAACAGACTTAACAGCGTGCAAAGGAACAAAATAAGCAGAGCCTTGTAAAGAGGCAGAGCTGACATAGCATAAAAATGTTGAAAAGCTGCTTGAGAGACCTGTCAGAGCCCTGGGGCTTTGAGTGCCTGGGCTCAAGGCCAGCCCAGAGCTGATGTAGCTGGTAGCCTTGAAAGAAAGATAAGCCTCAGCAGAGGCTCCCCCTGAAAATCTCTGCTGAGAAGCCTCAGTGGGGGCTCCTCACACTGCTTTTTGGAAGCTGCTTTCAAGCTGAGGCTCACACCTTTAATAGCTTGAGCTTTGCTGCAGCCATGCCTGTGCCTGGCCACGGGCACATCTAGATCAGCAGGGTACAGACCTGTGGTCTTGACTTTCCAGCCTGTTGCCATGAACTTGCCAGACACTCCGGGTTAGGGGCTGCCCCTGGGCACCCCCCCAGATCTGCTCTGCTTCCTGGCTGGGGGTGGTGGGACAGGCTTTAACTGGTGAGGACCCTGCACTGCCAGCCCCAAGGAAATCCCCTGCAGCTCACGGCTCTCCTCTCGCAGAGCAGCCAGCAGTCTCAGCACCCAGACAAGAGCTACTTTTGGTAGTCGTTCACCCGTGTGTGACCCTGGAAAGGTTTTCAGTCATGAGGAACGTGTGCCAATGTAAAGAAGTTTTGACGCAATGCTCCTTTAGCCCTCAGGAGCATAAGGGTCTGATGTCATTGCAACAACTGTAATAATCTTGCATTATAATAACTATTGCATGTGGTAGGTATATGTAACAATCTAATATTGCTGGCTGGGTAACGACAGCAGGTTGCCACAGTAAATGTTGATTATTTTTTTGACACTAAAATACATCAGCCTGAAAGTAGAACACTTCGTTTTGGAACTAACACTGCTCTAAGACGAGTGTGGGTCTGTTGCCCAAATGATCCAGCACTGAGGGGGTGCCATGACAGTGTGGGCTAATTGAAATATTAGTTACCAATTCCATAGAAGGTTTTGTTTTCAAATTAAATATATTCCTTTTTAGTTATATATTTTTTAACCAAAATCTCTTCATATAGCTGCACTGGAATGTTTGGGACAGCTAACACTTAACAGAAACTCCCTTATGTCTTTCCTCCCCTTCTTTCTCAGGAGGAGGGAGAATCAACAAAACTTTCTATTGGAGAACGATTCAACATTTTTCTGCCATGGTGATAGCTCCATCACATGGCTTTCAATGCATCCTGAATGTGCACCAGGGATTAAGGAGCACTCTGAATACATGTGTCTATCTCAGATTGTCCTCCTCTCCCAAATTGAGATAATACCTGAAAAAATTAGGTGAGAGAGAACCCGAGCTCTCTTATAAGTAACTAAAATGGGTGACTAAGTAAGGAAAATAAGATGGTGAAGGAAAGGAAAAAGAGTAACAAAAAATGATCTTGTGAGTGACACCAGGAAATTTCCTGGCTATAATGGAAAAATGCTGTTATTACCATAATAATGGTAATTATCATTCCCAGATCCTTTTTCTGCTCAGTATTATATAAACAGAACAGAATACAAACTCTTCCTCAAAGAATGTATGATCCAGCCACAAAACAAGAGAAAATGAACAGATACAGATGAAAAGACCACAGCAAAATACAAAACAGTAGCATGGACACTACAGAAACATTTCCAATGCATTCAAAAGTAGCTACACTAGAATTTTTGCAGTTGCTATCAGGCAGCCTCTGGTCATTAGCATAGCCTGAAAAACATCACAGGGCAGATGAATTCACAGATTGTTCCTTGTTAAATCTGCAGAAACTCCACCTTCCATACAACCATACCTGATGCTGGCACTTGTTGCAGCAATAGAGAGTTTTCTAGTCCTCAAAGGTATTACTGGCTACCCCACAGCATGTGCTGTTCTGCTGGGTGTTTTATGATTGCTACTTTTCATTACAGCAAGGTAATGAGGCTCTGCAATCCATACACGGCAAAGATTAGAAATACCTTCTCAATCTAGGAACGTAGGAAATCTGGATTCTGCTCCTGGCTGTGCCACTGACATGTCGGTCAGTCCTGAATGAGTCAGTTTAGAGCAGTGTACCTCTTTTGTGTCACACTTGTATAGACAGTAAGTAGTGATTTATTTCCCCCCCTGCCCTCCTTCAGGAGACTCATGTGTATGCAGCCTAGCATAGCTGATCATTTAGCATGATGGATCCTTTAGGCATTGCCATAATAGTAATACTAAAAAGGAGGAAGCTCCCTATTTAAGCAGTGAATTATATATATGGGGGGAACTTCAATACAAGCTTTCCCACACTTCTAATGTATCTATATCTTGGACTGGAAGGACAAATCCAGTGACAGAAAATAATCTAGCTTCTCAGCCCAGCAGCAGAGTAGGACTTGGCTCCTTCCATTGCCAATAAGAATGTGATTTGGAACTGTGCTGCCAAAAATGTATAAAAAATAGCTTTGCCTTATATTAGGTCTTTATGATCTGGTCAAAATGACAAGTGATGTTAATGATATTAGGCAACTGCATCCAGATGTCTCATCCCATTTCTAGAGTCAAGAATGGATCACATTAATGATATTTCCTCTCATTTCCAAAACAGTTGACAAAAGTGCTGTTCTGAGGTAGAAGACCTTAGAGTTATCATTCATTAGTATCCACTCCTGTAATGAGGAAGACTTTAGAAACAGAAGAAATGAGCACAGCACTTGTGATGTTAATTTTATTGAAATGTTTTAGGTATTCAGGAGCAATCATGATGCATGACTACTCAGATTTCCCATGTGGGCCCACTACCTGGCATGTAATATTTGAGAGCAAAGTACTGATAATTCTAGTGTGGTTATGTTCAGTAAACAGTGTGGTAATGGAATTAATTTGTTCTAACAGGCCTATGAAGATACAGCATCTTTAACCTACAGTATCTACTATATTTAAGAAATCAAGCCAGTCATGGGACTACTTTAAAGGTGAGATTAAACAACAGAGAATTTCATGTGGCTCCTGAGCACATGAGGTTCTGTAGATAGCAGAAATGGTCCTCAGCCCTTACCTTGTCAAATGTACCTTGCTATAATCAACTGGGCTGAAGTAGAATGATGTTAGACATAGACCTTTTAACAGATATTGCAGCATTTTCAGTTACATGCTTCAGTGTTTTAAATGAGTGATTGAACCTGTTGCAAATCCTAAAAGTTCAAGGGATAGAAAGAGGCTAAGAGCAGGAGAGCTTGTTGACTGGAAATATGAAATATGAGTGACTTGAATCTGTCAATAGGATGACAGCAATTAGAAAAAAATGGCAGAAAAACCCACTGAAGAGCAGTAATTTCTTTTTCCTTAAGAGCAGTAATTTATTTTTCCTTCATACAGGAAAAATTAGCAAGGACTAGAGTTCACCTGGTTCTGACCAAAGTGAATCAGCTCCTTTTGTGTCCTTCAGAGATCCAACCCAAAGTCCTTTGTTAGTGACGGTGATAGAATCATAGAATGGTTTGGGTTAGAAGGGACCTTAAAGATCATCTAGCTCCAACCCCCCTGCTTCTAACTTAAAATGCTTGGTTTGTATCAAGAAAAAGAAACATATCATGAAATACCTCTCTATGTTTAACTGAGTACTCTGAAGTTCTGAAGTTTTGCCTGTGTTTCCTTGTCTTATTTTCTGATTTTAAGTAGAATCAAAAAAGGTTGCCCAAAGCTACTTAAGGAAAAAAGCAAACTTGATGGGTCAAGATGGTTCAACAGCCAAAAGAAACATCCAAAATTTTGAACCTAGGCTATGACAATTTAGAGTTTATTCTCCCCTTAATTTCTTTGTGCACAAAGACTTAGGGATTCTGGGGCTTACTTGGCTATGTATATACTAGTAAATAACACAGGCCAGTGTCTACTTTTTTGGGTAATTATTATGACAGTCTGCACTCAAAGCTAAATGTTCTTGCCATTCAAATATGGGCACTTCCAAATTTCCCTACTAGGAATGGTCTCTGAGCTGCATTAACTTGCTTGTGATGTGTGAGAGACTGCTGTTGGTCTGGGCTGAAAGCTTGCAAATGACTGTACTAACAATTTAATTGTATGGACAATCATGTGCCAGTGCTCAGGGCTATATCCTCACCCTATATACTTATTGTCCATACAGATGTTACTTTTGTTCCTAGCCAGGCTGGGCTATGGATTTCTGTGCCTGTTCAGTATGTTTCTGTGGGAATAGGAGGTGTAGAAGGAGAAGTAAGAATTAGGTAGGACAATCAACATCCCAGACTTGGGAGGAAATCAAGCTTCTGACTGTGATTTGTACATGAAGTTCATACCAGTACAGATAGCCATGGCACAGCACATTACTTAAACTATCGTTTGTCCAGGATGTTCAAAATAACTCAATGCCCACAGCTAAGTGGGGTTTTCAGAAGTATTCCATATATCTGGCAGTGATTTCTTTTGAAAAAATGAGAACAAATATAATAAGTGTTAGTTGTGGTTGCTGAACTTTGAAAAATGTAAGGAGTTGCTGATGTTGGTCAGATAAAATGCTGATCTTCAGCATTTTTGAAAATCTGGTTAGATTTTGAAGGACTTCCTGAGACTTCTACTGATTCATAGACATAAAAACCTTTCTGCAGAAAAGTAAATATCCTGTGTACAAAAATATGAAGTAATTGGTTTTCTGTTCTTCAGTGAAATGGTACAGTAGATATGTTTTTCCTTCGTCTCTCTCTCTCTCTATAATATACTCATGTATTTCATTACACTAATGAAATAAATTAGAAAGATGCTAATAGCTGCCATTAGGTGAATCTGATGCAAAAATTATAG
Source organism: Aquila spilogaster (assembly GCA_024606505.1). Taxonomy (NCBI): domain Eukaryota; kingdom Metazoa; phylum Chordata; class Aves; order Accipitriformes; family Accipitridae; genus Aquila; species Aquila spilogaster. The sequence goes on from JANHGO010002981.1 coordinate 6,877, forward strand.
CAAACCTAATCAAAGTAAATGGGTATACTAAGAGGCAAAAAGAGAGAAATATTACCTTCCCTATACTAGACAGCTGGACAGTATAAGGTCTGCTGAAGACAGTGTTGTGTGGATTGTAGAAAATGTTAAGGATACTTTATAGCGGAATGTATATAAAATAGGCTATGAAAGTTAGCAGAAAGCTTGGGAAAAGTATTGATAAGAGCATGAGAAAACATGGAGAAGCATATTTGATGTTCTTCCTGATCAAAGAAATGGTTAACTATTGTTTCCTTTCACAGACTTGTAGATGAATTTTTATGAATAAACAAAATTCCTCAAAAAAGATACGTTCCTTATGACATCAATATTTGATTCAAATGGAAATCAACCTGCAACTCTGGCTATCTGGGAAACAGTAATTTCCTGTATGTTGAGAGACAAATGTATGATGGTTTGTGGTTTCCAAACAACTGAAAGAAACCGTGACAATTTATCATCTCTGTGCATGTTTTTTCATTATGGAAGGTTGACAGAAAACAGCAACAGATCAAAATGGCTGCATTATTTATTCTGCACTGGCTAAGCAACTATACAAGAACAGTGCTGAATCTGTCTTATAATTCTAGCTCCAAGAATTGCATATGTCTACAGTGTATAATGTGTAGAAGTACCACAAGTAGCTTGAAATAAGCTAGTTCAGACTTGACGGCATTAGCAGGAAATGCTGCTTAGGGAAGGTCACTCAAACTTTACGCTAGGTTGGAAGCTGCTCTGCCATGCGTTTCACTGAAAAATGTAGCCAGACCTGTACCACTGAGAACTGTTCAGACTTGGACAGCATTTATTTTGCTAAAGGGGACAACGGCTCTGCACATTTTCTCATATTAGCTGCTTGTAAAACCAGAACTTACAACATGACAAAATCACCAAGAATTGAGATCAGGACTTGACCAAACTTTTTCTCTGGATAAGTACATTTTGAAGGGATAACTTTCATCTTTTCCTACTCTATCAGTCGAAGTTGAAGTCAGAAGACTGACTCTTCCACTGTCATCTGTATGCAGCTTCAATGCATGGCTGCCTTCCAGTGATGGTTCAGCATTTGTCTCACATCTTAACAGGATGTTATAAGTTTAGCCTGTGGGCAGTGCAGGAAGTGCTTTCTTCCTGCTCTGATATCACTGGTATGATAAGCAGCGCAGAGAAGTATATAATTGCCTAATGACAGGCATACTGCACTCTAAGCATGGCTTTAAAGGAATTACAGTACATAGCTCTGCAGCAGTTCAGCTATTACTAGCCTGACACAATTAAGGCAGAAAATAGTCATGCTGGGCTTTGGTTTTGTGTTGGTTTTTTAATTTCTGTCTGTGCAACACAACCTTAAAAAAAAGCCAGAGCTTTTCATTTTAAAGGTATTAAAATTGTTCAGTGTTGAGATGCCATATGTATTCACGTACCTTCTTTTTATTGACATTGGTTTTAATTTTAGAACAGTCAATATCTTAGCTGGACAGCAAAAAAGGTAAATTATTTAATGCAATGCCACAATGTCTTTGAAATGACTGCTTTAAAGTTACATTATAACTTGCAGAATGACTGATTTTTAGGAAAAGTCAATGAAAAGATACAAAAATCTCTTTTGAACATACATTCACACATGCACATGCACACTCATTCCTTGTTGTCTTTGTTGTTACCCAACTTAAGGCTTCTCTCCTACTTCTGCTTGGTTTCCTGGTTATATATGCGTTTTGTTAGTAGTAAATGACACTCAGACTTTAGCTGTTCAGTCTGGGTAAAAAAATAAAACCCTGAAGGCTTTTATTTAAAAGCTACATCAGTTTTACTAAGCCTTGGAAAGTAGGCTGCAGTTTGAGTAGTGACAGACCTTAGGCTGCCCAGGGTTCCCCCTAAGTACCAAATGGACTGGAAGGTACAGAAATCACACTGATGTAGTGATTGCCATTATCTTTGCCTGTTAGCAAATTGTAAGGAATATCTCACTGCTGGTGTGGGGCAATTGGAGGAACACAATGAGAAATACTGGGATTGCTGAATGAAGATGAGCAGAAGGGCTTCTGTGATTGCAAGGTAATATTGTCTTCCACGTGGGTTCCACTCCTTTCAGCCCTTTTGTTCCACTGTCTGCCCACAAATACTGTTGAACCTACTGTCAAAGTGCAGTATTATCTTTCCAGCTACAGGTCTGTATGAGGGGTGGCCCCTGACTACAGTGGTGGTCCTCCTTCCAGGTGAAGCGACAGAGCAATTTGCAGCATATCAAATCTTCTAAACCTGATGATGACTTGTGAGTATAAAAACTAGATATATTGATGGGTTTTGGTCATCATTTTGATCAACATTTTTAAATGTTGGGCATGGCATAAAGGCATGAGAAAAAACAAAGTAGCACAACTCAAGTGCTCAGAAGTTCTGCAATACCTGTGTTAACACAATTTGTGCAACCTGAAAATAGCTTTTTCACTTTACACATCTATTTTTAACACTTGACCCCCCAACCTGGAGCTGCACTTGGGTCAATTTAGGATTGTGTAGAGAACTAGCTTGTCATCTATAATACCTCATGTTCAGATGTTGCAGAAACTAGGTGTGCATCTAGTAAATATGATCTCCTGAAGATCAACTCAGTTGAAACTGAAGTCCCTGCTTTTTGTGTCTGGAACAAATCACACAAAATATTACAGGTGAAAAATAAATACTTTTTGCTTTCTCACCCAGGGTATTCCAGATGAATGTAACTTTTTTCGTGATTCTTTCTGTCCCTCAGCCTTCCAATGGTAAAATGAATATTTATCATTGTCTCATGTAAAAAGATTTTATGAAAATGCAGTTATCGGTTTTGAAATAATCATATAGTTATGATGAACACTGTAAGAATGTATGTAAGAATATTGATTATTCTATGGTAGAATGAGTTCAAATTCATCATAATAAGACAGAGTCAGGCAATGATTATTGAAGATAAAATAAGGTATCAGTAATCATTCTATTTACTGGTCATAATCCATCTTGTTCTATGAATGAACTTAGGGTCCAAGGAAAAATAAAAACATGAGATATAATGAAAGACTTTGAAATCTGAACCCTTCTGTATATTTTTGCAATTAAAATACTCTCCTGCTATAAACTTTGAGAATGCAGCTATAATAAACTACTCAAATGCAAAAACATCACATATGTCCATCACATACATTGTTTCATACAAAAAAATACATAAAATGAGGGCTTTCCCTTTATAAAAAATAGACCAAAAAAAAAAAAAAGATAGAGTAAAGAAACAAAGCCCTCTTTAAATTGATAATAATTGTTCTATGACTGTCCTTGGGGTAAGATTTTGAAGGTTGGGTTCTCAGCTGGTATGTATTGGCTATGTACCAATGGAGCTGTGCCAGTCCACGAGTGCTAAGGATATGGCTATGTGTTGGTAAATATCATAAATCTCTCGTATAACTATCTTGGATACACTATCCGCTTTTCATAGCGTGCAATGTACTTGGGTTTTGGTTGTTAATGAAGGAGGAGTGAAATTTCACAGCTGATTTTCTAAGAGGTTTATGAAAGTCAAAACTGAAAGGAGAGCTGTAAATCAATACACTATTTCAGAAATGAAGCTCACATTCTATTGTAATCACCTTTGTCTTTTTGTGCTTTTCTGATCTATGTCATTCCTAATAGGACCTACTACACTGTAATACTGTACTGCAATGGTCTGACTGTACCATAAGAAAACTCAGCAAATATATGCATAAATCAAAGTAACATCTACTGCGGAGTGCACATGTACATACACAAACACACTGGTTTTGAAAACTAGGTGAGGTCATTTCTCTCAGCCAAGGGGATCATTTCCCCCAAAAGATCATGTAGGACTCGGCTTTTGAAGTGCTTTCCAGTTAGCAAAGTGGTTTGTATAATAATTCTGCCTCCCACAGGCTGACGTACTGGGTGTGGGAAGCCCTCCCCTCCCGGCTGGCTCTGAGCCGGTGGTGCTGCAGGACGGCTGAGGACAGCCAGGTCTCCTGGTGCAGCTTGTCCCACTGCTTACTCATTCACAGGTCACAGCGGAGCGGGGCTTCTAAGCAGTGAAGCAGCTTGAGATTGCCTGAAACGGATGTGCCTAGGGAGCTGCACAGATTCCTTCTGGTCTGCATGAGGATCCAGCAGCCCAGTATGTATCCTTGTACTGTGTTTTTTTGTTGTTACAGTCTACGCTCATTAATGACTAAGAGAAATGTTTCCTTATAGTTGTCGCTCCACGTGGCCATCTTATGTCCTTTGTGCCTCAGGGAACCTGTGACAGAAAGGTGGGATGCAGACGCAAGCTACTGAACACCAGAGCAGCGCTTCATCTCCTTGCCCCTTTACTGCAAGTAAAGACCTTCAACGCATCTCACTCCTCATCCCCTCCAGTCCCACTTACACCAAGTATTAAAATCCCATTTGAACCCTGCCCCCTGAACCGGCATGGGGAAGCACCAGGGTCCAGTGAACAAGATACCAGACTGCCAGTCTGGGGAGCTAGACCTGATCTCTGGCTGCTACTGATGCAGCATGAGTTGTTGATCAAATAACTTCACTTCTCTGTGAGCTTTCACTAAGATTTCAGGACTGTTTATCCTCTGCCAGTCAAAGCTACAGTGTATGAAACCAGTCAAAGACAAACCTCACAACATATTCAGTTCTTGCATGAAACTACTAAGCCTTTGCTAAAATTAGGAACCACAAGAAAAGCTGATTCTAGCATGACTTACACTAAGCAATGCAAGGTACAGAACAGTCAGAAAAAAATGACATTTCACAATGCGTGGTTAAATGTAGGCATTACTTTGATTTACAGAGGCACCTGTGGTGCTCTAAATTTAGAATACATTCCTGGGGTTTTTATAGGGGGCAAGCCATGACTGCAAACATGCCCTGTGACATTATCATCACTATTGCAGGAATCTCAGTTCTGGCCTCTGCCTGGGTATGCTTGACCCACTAATGACTCAGACTATATGACTAGGTCTGTGTTTGTGTCTATATGTGTTTACATGTGTGCTTGCATGGGGGAGCAAGGTGTTTTTTGAGCACAATAGTCACTCTTATGCGCTTATCTGATAACAGTATTAGGGTGGGATACTTTTTGATGTGGGCTTTATTGCTTTATCTTGATGACTAGCAATAGCTCCATAACTGCAACAGACTTTTCCTTTCTGAGACGAGATTCAGATTGTTATAATGATTTCTCAGTCATACCCAGTGGAAAAAGAAATACCTGGTTTTCACTTTCATGGCTGTAAGGATGGAATTAAATGACTGGAGAAATAATAACATAAACCCAGTCAAACCCTCAGTTCTCTCCAAGAAATAAAAGCAGTGTCTAAGAGTCATATTTCAAGATAAGATCTGGCTGGGTATGTGCTCCCTTTTCATTTGGAAAGAAATTCCCAGATAGTGCTTTTTCCATGCAGCTTGAGAATTCGCTCAGCCTGCTGCTGTGCAGCTTTTGGATGATTTCAGTTTCTATAAAAAGAAGATGATCTCATCTTCAGTACTTAAAGATGTATCACCCTGTCTTTTCCCCTTGCCCAGCACAAAGGGCAATTTGAATTTATGAAGCCTGAAGCCTGGTGTGACTGTAAGAGGATTGACCTGAATGACAGAAAAGCATTAGCTTTAACCCCTTCCCCACTTCCAGCCTGTACAGGCTTGCGTCCTGGCAGGAAGAACAGTCACTTAAAGCAACTGGCAATTGAGATTCATGCAGGGTTTGTACAGCGGGCTGCAGAGATGCTGCATTGCTCCATTGCAGACACCATTGCTCCCATTAAGCTACAGTATCACTGATCTGTGGCAATATCTGGGTACAGACAGCACATAGTGTGCTCAGCTCTAGAAAAAGAGATCGGGATAGACCACCCAGTGCATTCCCTGGATGGACTGTGAGGGTATGGGTAGCCTCCCAGAAGGGAAATATTCTGTATTACATGTATTTATCAACATTTTCAAAACCAGGAATGTACAGTTTGAACTCTGAATTTGTATTTTGTCACACCCACTATGATCTGATTTTCAAAAGACCTGTGGCACTTTTTTGTCCGTGAGACATGCTTAAGGTGCTTAGGCTTTTGAGGACCATGATATTTATTTAGGGGCCAGATAGTAAAAGGTCTTTAGGCTCCAGAAACCTCTTGATGCTAAATTTGAGTTAGGTTCTTAAATCCTCAATTTAAAGCATTTTGGCCTGAGGGGTTGGGGGGGGGGGGGGCCTTGGCCCATATGTATGCAAAAAGGCTGATTGCAGAGTAGCCATTTCACCTTAGCTACCTGCTTGCATTTTTATAACACAAGGGTGCCTTTTTTTCAGGGTCATTTAGTAAACTTAGTCTAATTCCAAAAAGAGTTTTTTAAAAAAGTAGAAGGGACATATACTGTGTTGAGAATTTTTTTGCACAGAATACCTCTTGCATCCAATGTTCAGATCTTTGTGTATTCTACAGTAGTTTCCCATGAAGACAAGGCCCAAGAGGAGGTGGACTGTAATGCAGAACTGGTCAACAGTACCATACTTGTTGCATTTACTCGCTAAATATTCAACTCTTCATATCTTATCACTACTTTGTTACTGGCTACCACTGACAGCACATACCTCAAACTGCAATCCAGTCCTATGTTTACATTTAAATTCCTTCTGGTGCATTGCTTCTTAAGAAACTCCTTCATAACTTCATCTAGTAGTTTCAAAATAGGCCAAGACAGATGCTGAGTTGTCCTGAACACAATAGGTGTACTAAAAAGAAAGTAAGTCTCCAATATCCCAAAGTGTCTTTTTTTCTTTGTTTTTCCCCTGAAAAACATGAATCTTTCAGGCTGGTTCTAATCAATACAGTTTAGTCATCTCAATTTACCTCAGCCAGCAACATGCTCAGAAAGGTTGCTCTATATCAAAATTCATTTTCTACTGCCTTTGAGCCAAGGCTCAGATCTTGCTGCCATGTGCAGCACTTCTCATTAAGGGTATCACTGTTAATTTATTACAACAGGAGAGACAGATCACATGGAAGCACTGTAGAAAAGGGTAATTTCAAAAGAAATTATTTTATACTGTGAGCAGTAGATGCTGATGTTATGTTGGGTTTTTTTTGTAGGGGAAAGAGAGCAGCTGTGGATCACTCTTGCACAAAGCCTGTTTTCCCTTAGGTTTCTCATTACCCATTCCTCAGTGCTGTCACAAACACAGCTCAGAAGTTTTCCAAGCACTCTAAGTGACTGAATTTCACATACTAGAGAAATACATAGAGCAATAAAAAGGTATTCAAATAATAACAATTACTAATAAAAATACTTCACATTTGTATAATGTCCTTCAACAAGACATTTCAAAAAACCTTTTTTAGCATTAATGAAGTCTTGAATATCTTTTAAAGGAAGATGAAACCTGTATCACCAGTATGTGGTTTACTGGTAAAATACAGCTGCTGTCAGGGTGCAAAAACCAAGCTATATAATATCTTACTGTAACGTTACAGTTCAGAAAGGGAGGCGTAAGGATTCTGCAACTGAAAACATAGGCTGAATTACTAGGAGTAAAATACAGAATGATCTTGGCTGAAAGCTGGCCAGAGCTCCAGAAATTACAGTTCCATGAGGTCTTCAGTGACTGACAACAGTGAGCAGGAAGGAGTCTTGTTCTGTGTTACATCCTAACTGGGACATTGCTAAGACTACAATAAAACAATAGATCCCTTCAGATTCTGAGTAAGGGGATCCTACTGAACCCTTTCTAGCAACGATACCATCACCAGAAGGGAACAGATACTTTATTAAAATACAGCTAAACATTTCCTTTTATGACAAAAAAGTATGTTTACGGAGAATAAACCCATCATTTGACCCTACTTTGGGGCTTGAAGTCTGGAAGTTTGGCTTTTTACATGACTTTTGGTACAAACACCAAAATCCAAACTAGAAGTGGATTCTTTCCCCACATACATCCTAGGTAGTTTGCTTTAGGGGCAGCTGGCAAAAAAATTTACTAAGGAATAAACTTTGAAGCAGAAAACTCTGTTCAAGTTTGAAAAAAGATATAGAAATAAGTGAAAAAGCCCAAAGAAGAGTCAAAAGTTGAATTTGCAGTAAACTGTCCAAATTAGAATGCTATATTACTTAAATATCACACATTGAATGTTGTTTTGTCAAGAGATGCTTGGACCTATGAAGAATTGGGACTTCATTTGCAAATGGATCTTCTCCTTCTATACTAAAGCCAAAGCCACTGTTCAGAGCACTTCCCATTTATGGATTGCTAAAAATCTAGATGCAGATACCTTGAGATAGGATGCCACTTAAAAACAGCATCTCATTTTACTGTGTAAATGTGGTCCCCCCGAAATATCAGTAAACCAGAAGGGGACAAACTGCTACACAAAAACCCCCTTCCCACACATTTATCATGTGATTTGTAAAATATATTAGAGTAAGTCTATTACTCAAAAGACTTCCTAAAAGAAAAGATAAACCTGAGAAGAGGAATGGGCTTCCTGAATTATCCCTCTATGCTTCAAAGGCAGTCATTCTCAGGTAAACTTAAGAGCATTCCGGCAGCAATGTCTCAGATGCAGCACCTCAGGCGAGGTCCTCTGAAAATAGGGGATTTTTGTGGTAGACTTTGAAGCATCATTGACATTCAAGAGCAATCAGGAAACCTGGGATATAAATGGAGACGGGAAGGTAGCCTTGGGCAACACCCTCGAGGCTGAGTTCTGTTGAGTCAAGCCCTGCTGGCTGCAGCTAAGAGGTGCCCCAGACAACCCCAGACCAAAGCCTAAGGCTATATATACTCAAAGTCCCTGTTTCTTGCTTTTATTTCCAGTTTTAAATTAAAATTTAACTCTGTTTTGTTTGAATAAATCTAATTGTTTTAATTTTGAGTTTCTTTGCTATTTAAAATTAATTCCACTGAGCTTGGCAAATTAGGGATGCTTTAGATTTCTGTAGAGGTACCTACTCAAATGAAGCCAAAGCAGTGCTGCAGATAAACCAGGTGGGTGTTCTAGGAACTGGGGTATATCTTCACCAAAGCTGAAATGCCAATGTGAGGCAGGTATTGTCAAGGGCTAGAGGGGAGAAGTCAACCCTGTGAACTAGGAGAAAGACAATCAACAGCTTCAGATAATCTCATACTATTTAATGCAGTTTGCAGTTGACCCCGAATCAGCAGTATTATCAGCAGTATTTTTTTGCCATGAACACAAGAAAAAAAAAAGGTTCTTTTCCCCCTTTCTTCCCAGCTTTTTCTCCTTTACCACAAAGAAAGAATGACATTAATGATGCATTTTTGAAACTCATTATTACCTTGTGAGCTAGAATTCCCAGATGAGACTGCTGGAAGTACGCAGCCTAAGGAATCAATGAACTAAAGTGAAAGACGCTAATACAGAGTTATTCAAATGACATTTTAGCGGTAGCAGTTTTCTCTAATTGCAGAATCTCTAGAATACATTATGTTACATTACTTGAATAATGATTTTTTTAAATAATTGTGAGCCACACCATAAAAATATAAGAAGCTGTTCTATTGCCAGTTGAATAGAGAGCATGAAATGGCATGAAATACATCTGAGTTTTAAAGAGGAAGAACTGTTTAGATCCATGAGAACTACAGTTTTAAGTAGTCATGAGCTTTCACTTGTATTAACTGGAAATACAGCTCCCCCACACTTCTGAGGATTAGTTCTTAGTCATCTAGTTCTGATCAAAAGTAATCCATTGTAAAACCAATATTTGCAAATATTTACTTAATTTTGATTTCATGAAAGAAGACTATAGTCAGAAATTTGATGGGTAAAAGAATACATTTAGTATATTAATAAGTCTAGCATCTCTGTGTTTAACATCTCCTTTAATGATCGGGATGATGGGGCAGAATGAACCCTTGGCGAGTTTTCAGATGACACCAAACTGGGAGGACTGGTCATGCTGCCATCCAGAGAGACCTCGACAGGCTGGAGAAATGCGTCGACAGGAACCTCATGGAGTTCAACAAGAAGTGCAAAGTCCTGCACCTGGGGAGGAACAACCCCAGGCACCAGTATATGCTGAGGGCCACCCAGCTGGAAAGCAGCTTAGCAGAAAAGGACCTCCTGTGTGTCCTGGTGGACACCAGGCTGAACATGAGCCAGCAGTGTGCCCTTACTAAAAAGAAGGCGAATGGCATCCTGGGTTGCATTAGACAAAGTATTGCCAGCAGATAGAGGGAGGTGATCCCTCTCCTTTATTCAGTGCTGGTGAGGCCACACCTGAAGTGCTGTGTCCAGTTCTGGGCTCCTCAGTACAAGAGAGACATGGACATACTGGAGAGAGTCCAATGAAGGGCCACAAGGATGATGAAGTGACTGGAGCACCTCACATGTGTGGAAAGACTGAGAGCTGGGACTGTTTAGCCTAGAGAAGAGACGTCTCGGGGGGATCTTATCAATGTATATAGATACCTGAAGGAAGCGTGCAAAGAGGAGGAGCCAGGGTCTTTTCAGTGGTGCCCAGTGCCTGGACCAGAGGCAATGGGCACAAACTGAAACACAGGAGGTTCCCTCTGAACATCAGGAAACATTTTTTACTATGAGGGTGACTGAGCACTGGCACACGTTGTCCAGAGAGGTTGTGGAGTCTCCATCCTTGGAGATGTTAAAAAAATATGTGGGCACGGTCCTGGGTAACCAGCTCTAGGTGGCCCTGCTTGAGCAGGGGGATTGGACAAGATGATCTCCAGAGGTCCCTGACAACCTCAACCATTCTGTGATTCTGTGATTCTGTGTTAAGCTTGGGCAGAAAGTTTTAAAAAAACCCACTTTCACATTTAAGGCCCACTGACTGGTAGTGATTAATCCCATGAATCCCACAGAACTGATTGCCTGTTTGTGAGCTGGCTGAGTTCATCTTGGATAGCCAGCAGAATTAGAAGAAGCCATTCTGAGTTTGTCTTCTAGGGAGAAACTATGGGGCAACCCCTTCCTGAAAGACAAAATCAAGTCTTTTGCTTATTTTCTACCACTGCAGAACTGAAGGCTACACTCATCACATAGTAATGTTGATCTAGAAAAAATATTAGTCCACTTCCATTTCACATTCAAGGCTTGTTTTCTCTTCTGTTAAAATCAGAAGCAGTAAGGAGTACCACGAGTACCCTAGTCTGACACTTAAGCATGAGGTCCAAGGCTGTTATTAGTCCAGCTCTCTAATTACCCACACTGTTTGCATGGAGGAGTCCAAGTATGTTTACCACCTACCGGACACCTAACCTCTCCTTCATGTAGTTTCAACAGTTGTGTTAATATGTTCACGTAAATACCACGGAAACAGCTGATGTTTTGTTTTTAAAGTCTCTTGTAGACCTAACTATGGCAATGTGTATATAATGCATTATTAAAAAAATAAATAATTGTTTGCTCACCAAATTAAGGGACATTCCTAGGATAATCAGATGCAAAATTATCTTGCCTCCCAGGTCCTTGTCTCTAGCCCTTTCTCAGTTTCATTTAGCTCAGATTACTTAGGAAGTCAATGCATGACTCTTCGGGTGGAATGTATTTCTCAAGCCTGTAAATATATTATTTCACTGTAATGAATATGAAATGCAAGTTCATCATTCAGTATACAATGTGCATATCTTAAGTGTTACCCAGGGATGAATAAGTTTTATTGAGCAGATAGAGCTCTGAATGGATGCTGCTTTTGATATGCCTGCAAGTCCAAGCAGTGCTAAGCTGTGTTTAAGCTGGGGAAAGCTGTTATTGTCTTGTCTAATTAAACCTCTTCTGGTATCACCTTTATCACTATTGATGACATCTTTCAGAAAATTTGAACTGAAATTTGGTGAGTTCTCGCTAGATTTTTGTCATTACTAATTATTAAGGCTATCTTTTTGGTTAATATTGGACAAGCTCTTTTATAACCATGTTGGTAGGGTGGTCGCAGTATCATCAGCAAAATCTGAATCAAGCTTACTGTTGTTAAGCTATCTGGTGCTATATAAAACAAATGTTAAATACTTTCTCATATAATTACCCATTCTCATAATGAACAAGCAATTCCGTGAAGGTGAAACAAGAGAAGACATTTTCATTTGACACTGAGTTCTATGTTAAACCATTTACTGAAGCTATGTTTACTTAAAATAGATAAGCCTTGCTATAAAAGTTTTCATGTCTATTATTTTCATTGGATATCATAACATTTTAAGATGTTCCAGAATGACATTGATGCCGAAGCCTGTCAAAAGCTTTCTTAAAATATGTGACGTTTGAGTGGCTTTTGCTATTCAATTATCTCTTTGATGACTATTCTTAGGATAAAAATCTGGTGGGCACATGGTTTTCTGGAAAGGAATGTGTCTTGCTCTTCCTTGACTTTTGCCTTAGTTCTTTAATTCTGTTTAAGTCAGTACTGTCTTTGTCTGCGGAAGATTGAAGGGACCCTAAAGCCTGCATAGTTGTTGCATATGCTTAGGTCTCTTGGCATTTTGAATGAAATGCTGTTTTCACACTGATGTAAAAGCTTCTCCTGATCTTATAGGGTTTTTTTAACAGTTTGGTGATTTTACTGATAACCTTACCAATTCCAGCTTTTTGTGACTGGTTTCTTTTAAAGTTTTTCATCTTTACCTGAAACTGTATTAGTTTTACAGATTATATAGCTTTTTCACAGCTTTATTTGTGATGTGAAATGATTTGGGTTTTGGCTCTGACTGTTTAATCTCTTTGTCAGCATCATTGGTTTTCTGTGCTGCTTGCTAGTGTTCCATCTCTTAAGTATGATTTGTCCATAGGCTTGGGTTTTTTTCTGGTTCTAAAATTTTTCTGTTTATTTGTAACAGGTCTTCCAGTTGATATAAACTTGCCAGTCAGAACTCTGCTTTCCTTAATTGATTTAAACTGTTGCCTTTCAGAAGCTTTTTCAGCTTTTGTAATAATGTTGATTCACATATTTGCTCATTTCTCCTAGCACTGCTTTTTCGCAATGTATGTTATACGGGGGGGGGGGGTTCCACTTCTTTTTCTTGAGGTATTTTTGAGACATGGATGCTAGCTTCAGCTCGCAGCTCTTCTTTCACACAGCTCTATGTGTCTTCACTCATCAAACTTCAGATTTGCTTGTCTAGAAAAGAACGGCAATTGTTAAGGCTTCCCCAGTATTGGCACAGCAAAGATGCTATGCCGATTTCTTGTACTGGTCTAACCATCTCAAAACTTATCTCATTCTTTGGTTCAATTTTATATTTCTTTTGTTATGCTTCTATGTTAATTTTTTGCCCTCTGTAAAATGTTAGAGCTTTGAGGATTTATGTATTTTTTTAGTTTCATCTCAAATTTTACCATACATGAACTATTTCTGCTTTCCACGTCAACACCTGTATATGCTCAGACATTCCTGGAGGGTTTCTCCAATGAACCTTTTCGGGGAAGTTCTCTGGATTAATTCAGGGGGTTGATTTTAACAAGAACCAATTCACTGTTCACCCTCACAAATGTTCGTGCAGTCACAACAGACAACAGGCATGCAGTGACAGGAACAGATGACCACCTGCCAATGACTTTTATCAGCTCCTGAACTCTGATGTTAGCTTCCTCCAACAGTCTTGAAACGACATTTGTACATTTTTTGCCACCTCATAACTTTTGCTGTTGCACCCAGTTTTCTAAATGCCACAAACCTACTTTGCTTTGTCTCTAAAAGGAAGGATTCTCAACACTGCAGTTACCTAGTAGCTTTTGCAGGCTTATCAAGCCTGCCAAGAGAAAACCCATTATTTTAGCAGGCTGCTTGCCAGAATGGCTATCTTATTCTGTTCCTGCATCTTAATTTGTTTCTACTGGAATAGTCTGTGAGTTTATGATGGAGCTTTTGACCGTGACAACCACTGCATCTGTGGTTCCTAGTTTCAAATTGTCCAGTTTGTATGACTCTTTCCAAGCTAAACAACCTGCTAGCACAGAAACTGGTAAGCATTTTCACCGTGATAGTGCATAGTCCAAAGAAGAAATAGTATGTCTTGAGCAGCATGACTCCTCTCCTAGAAGGAAATGAGAAGTTTACAGCCCTTTTCTAGCACTCTATCCCATCTGTTTGGAGTAAAGAAAAAAACCATAAAATTCTTATTATTTCCTTTTTTTTAATTAGCAGAGACAGTTTGGGAAAACTTAAAACCCACTTGTTAGGCTCGAAAAGTCAGACCCAGTTCTGCTGAGAGGTACTGGAAGTATTAAACGTATTTGTGTAGGTTAGCCCACCTCCAGCTATGTCCCACTTCCCCTTCCCAGAGTCAGTGATATACTCTACAGTTTCCAACTTCCAACAGGATATAAACTTTTCCACATTTTCTTTATAGAAAATGTATACATTTAATTCATACAGCGAGCTCAGTCAAATTCCTTATCAAATATGGAAAATAGAGCTGCTCATAAAAATAGCTTGGGAAGTCTCTTGGAGAAAAATGACTTCTTGCCACCCCGTAACACAGACAATCTAAGAAGCTCTGTAATTTGTCAACAAAAAAGTACCTTATCTTAAACAAAAAATACACCAAACAAATACTTCTCCACGAAAAACAATTTTGACGGGAAATATTCAGGAGCCTTTGTGTAGGCAAGTGACTCTCTTGTTACAACTCCCACCTCCTGCCCACTGCCTCATCTGCTGCCTGCTCGCATGGGAGCCTGCTACTACCCTGTTCAGAACACAGAATGCAAAGAGAAGGCAGTAGAGGGCAAGGGAGTAGCACTGGACTCTTCCTCCTTGGGAGAGGTCTTACTTTACCTTGACAATTGTATTGCTTCAGAAAGCAGAAAGGAGGCAGTGAGGCTTAGTTTAGAAGATCATATAATGCTCTCCTGTCCGTCCTTCTGGCATTAAAGAGGCTGATCTCACACACAAAATGCAGAAACGTGGTAGGAGCAGTTAGTCTGGAGTTACAGTACACTGAACAACTTCAAGAAAGGGCTGTTTATGGGAGCTGTTGAAACTGAGGTACTCTGATTTCCACAGTGAACCTTTATATGCTGCATAAAACAATAAGCCACTTTATAGCTTTATAACTGCTTGAGATGAGAATATTCCCAAAGAGCAACCTGCTCATGGGCCTCTTCCCTCAGGCCTTTTCAGAGGAATTTGTTGGCAAATAGCTATGGACAAAGTCATAAGCAAGAGTTTGCTCAGGAAAACACTGACCAGGAAAAGGTGTGTAGTGGTAGTATGAGTGACTGAAACCTCCTTACAAACCAAACTCAGTCATTACTCTTGACACTGCAGTATATCAAGTAAGTGAAGAGGGTAGCCCCCGTGGCAGATATACCTTCCTGCAACAACAACGCATTTCATCAGCCATTTTCAAAGATTAGAGGACAAGAACAGTTTGGCAAGGCACGTGCACAGAATAATTACCAAATGCTGACTCAGGCATGAAAACAAGGCAAAAAAACCCTCCCTGAATTCTTTGGGAGAAGCTGACAGAAATATCATAAAGGCTGTTTCAAGCAACAGTTCAGTCATCCAGCTGTGCCAGAAATATGTGTCTCCATAACAAGATGTGAAAGGGCTGGGATGTTCCATTACTGAGATTCCAATTAGCTAAAATGGGGATAAAATTGGTTAATACTTAAGCTGATTCAATCAGCCGTCTTTAAATTTAAAACCCAGAATAGTAATCATTTCAAGCACGTTCTCAGCCACACAATCATGACAGCCTGAGGATGAGCCAATTCAGAAGATGCATCCAGTGAAGCTTATCAAGAGCTAGTTGACACACATAATTTGATTTCTATTTTGGCTTCTGCCTTTTGAGTCAATCATTTTTGTGTTGAGAATTTACAGTGATATACTCATCAAAGCACTGATGAACTACCATTAACACACATAAAGATATATAAATCTTCCATACCAATAGCAACCCCTTTTTATTTTCATTTTGCTAGGGCACTAGAAATCTAGGCACGTGGCCTCTCTTCTAGGTTTTGTAGCTAGCTCACTGTGGTTATGAACTCATATAGCTGTGTGGTTTTTAACCTCCTCTCCAAGTCACCCAGAAGATGAGCCAGCTCCCATCCGGCAGCCAATTCCCAGTATTGACATGACACAACGCCTGAGCTGATCTGCCTGGTCCTCTGCAAAACCTCTCCTTAAACTCAGCATTGCATTAACAGAAACTCGTTTGGGTATTAGTTATTTGTTGAACACAGGCAATATCCTTGTTCTGAACACAAGCTGGAAATATTCCCTGCTCTTTACATTTGTGTGTGAAGCACTTAGAACACTCAGGTAGTCAGCACACACACACGGAATTGTCCACTCAGTTCACACCACTAGTCTCCTTACTCATTTAGTCTGGCTTTACAGGACCAGTCTGAAGAAACTGGGAAAAAGCCCATTGAGAAAAATTACAAATAACCTGTCCATCAGAAGACTTTCTCTCTAAACCAACTGGTTAGTAATTGCTTTGTGTCTTTCACCTCCCAATACAGTTGCTGCTGTTTCATTGTGCAGTCTATAGCTGTGAGAGGGGGAAAAAAAAGAATAAAATTCGCAGGCTGACAAAACAGTCTCTTCATACCTACAATAATAAAAATCCTCCTCTTCAAAATATCCCTTAGCTGCTTACTACAGATGGTTTGTACGTTAAGAGAACATGTATTGTGTTCTCAGTAATATCTTTGACATCTTCCTGTGGTTAGCATCTGTGTTTACTTTTTGAACCAATTGTTGTTTCATAGAAATGCACTCAGTCTTTTGAATGTGCTGTTACCATTAAGAAATATTTCATGTTTATTGGTATACAGCCTGATTAAGCTTTAAGAAATTATTAAAGGTGCCATATATTAGTTTATTGTTCAGTTCCTCCACAACTATTCTTCACTCACCTGAAATCATGGCATGCTGTGGCACATGTCTACTTGCTCTAGAAGTTGTTAGAGCTATTTTAAGAAGCATATATGTCATTTTTTGGAAACATGCGAAGCACTAGCTTTGTTTCCACTGATATTTTCAATTATATATTCATTTATGTATTCATTCTGAGGTTTCAAATTCATGAGTAATATCCCTGTGGTATTGCACAATATTATCAAACATAGATCAAGTACCTTTCATTCTATGTTATCTGATTTTATTCCAATACATCTTCCTAAATTCTCTTTAAACTAGAAAGTGTCAGGTACAACATGGAAGATGAAGCTTCTCTCTGTCTGCCAGAATACCATTCCCTAGAGCAAATCACTTATCAAAAAGCCATTTCCTGTTTTTTTTTCATTTAATTACATTTCCTTTCTCTATTAAGGATAAAATGTCCCATGTTAAAGAGATATCCAGTGCAGTGCAGAGAATATTTTGCTGGAGGGCCTGCAGTCCTCAATCTGGTGTTTGATTCTTCTAATGACTTCATTTGTCTTTGGGGATTTTTTTTCTCTTTTCGGTCTTACTGAGTCACTTTCTTCTTCCACTTTCTCTCTGTGATCTCAGCTCAGACTATACGTTAAAACAGACTCTTAATCTGTGCATACATGATAATTAAAAATAGGTTCTCAGGAACTGATGAGCAAAAAAGACCTTTGCATGCTTTACATGCACTGAAAGACAAGAGAGCACAACCAGTACTACACAACATCACCATATAAATTCTGACCGTTCTGTTCCTTCTTCACCCCCTCACATGATCCTGTGGCACACAGAAATAGGTGATTTAGTTTTATTTCCCAAACCAACCAAGTTTGGCTTGCATTAATAAATTTTGCTTGTCCTTTGGGAAATCTGGACACCATATTCACTTCTGCTAGCTTGTTCTGTGTTTTGCTATTAAAAGATTTCTCCATGGCAGAAATCAGACCACTAAACTTCAGACTTCTATTACAAAGTCCTTTTGCATTTCCCTGAAAGAGTCCTGATCATTTTAATAGGCCAAATTACAGTAAAATGTTTAATTTGTCCTAACCCCGATGCTTCACATTATCATGCGACTTCTGGGAGCAACAGCTTGGGAAGTGTTACAGCTGAGTAAGAACATGTGAAAACAAAGGGATAAAAATAAAGCAGGACAGGAAGAAAACTAGAAAAAAAAGAAAATACTTGGGTTTTTTAATCACACAGAAATAAAAGGCAAAGTAATACGACTACAAATGCACTATTTTCAATATGGTTTCCCTTATAACCACAACTCATCCATATCACACACAATTTTAAGGTGTAAAAGTTGGCAATATAAAAATATCAGCTAAAGTACCAGTCAAAAACTACAAGTGCTTAGGCTGCATAAGATGAATATATGTGAAGTTATGATGATGTGCAAAGCACCCATGTCCATAACTAAACATCCAGGAGCAACTGAGCTGTGCCTGGCTATTTGCAAAAACAATATAGCCATTATGAATTTCCTTTTGTATTGCCAGTTGTGGAAATGGTTTGAGATACTGCTGGAGGCAGGATGGACTACTACAGGAAGCTCTAGAGAAAGCATTCAAAATTACTTTGAATGTGAATCTGAATGAACAAGTAGTTTTTCTCAAACTATGTCACCTCTAATCAGTCCTATCAGAAATAATTAAGCCTGCTTAATTAAAAATCAGAATCAAAGCTATGGAAGAGCTCTGCTTGTTGAAATGTGGTCAGTAAAACTAGAATGACACTATTAGTTCACTTCTCTCCAGGCTGATGAACACTGCTGAGATCATGAAGAGCTTCTTCCATCCCTGTTAATCCTGGGCCATGCTTTACATATTTTCTAGATTAAAATCAATACACTTTCCCTTCCTCAGTATTGTTCAGCAGAGGGAATCTTTTGATTGACCTCTTTCCTTTTATTCTTGGACTGCCCAAAGGCCTGCTTGTCACAGTAGATACTTTGGCTTCACTTACGTTGTGTCTCACATAGTTATCCATCTTCTCTAGATAAAGCTGATGGGTTATGTGACAATCTCAACAGTTGCTAAGAATCCATTATATACACTAACAAATGTTTTCCTGAGGTACTTGTCTTCAGAAGGCATTCTGAGATTTTTCAGAACATTGGTGGATTTCCAGGTTTCATAATCAAAGATAAAGGGTGAAATAATCTTTGAGATGAAGATTTACAATTCAGTTTTTCCTTTGCAGACTCTGTAGTCTTTTTGGAGTTGATGACAGCACCCCTTGCTTTGTCTGCTTATAAAATTATTTCTTTTCCTCCTCACTAGCTTTAATGCAAGCTAGCTTACTATCCAATTAAAGGTAAAACATGTTACTGTGCATATACACTAAGAATCTGACAAAACTTATGGTGGATTTCATCCATTCCTAGTTTAGCATTAACTATGTAATCTAGCCCGGCACTTTCTGGAATCTCAGCTCTCGGATTCCTTTCCACCACTCCCAGATGTCTTCCCCACGCCACAGTGGGTAAGGCAGCCCAGGAAACTTTAGTTTTCAGCCTGCTTAATTCTATCCAATGCCACACAGGAAGGATATTTGAATCTTGCTATATGCCCACAGTCACAGTCACAGTCACACTCCTAATTGTGCAACACTTATGAAAGATGGCCATAAAATCATTTGTTGAACAGTGCTTGTTGGCAGTAAAGACATTTATACCTCTCTCTAGGAGGAAGCTCAGAATTACATTGTTAATCTAAGACATCATGGAATTAAGTTGCAGGAATATTATTAGTTCAGCTACTGTCTCATTCTGTTCCACAGTCAAGGGAAACTTGCTTTCCGTGACTTGCTTTACATGGAACGCGGCATTCAGCACCTGGCAGGCTGCAATCTTGATTAATTAATATCAATTCAGAAGGGAAAAGCAATAAAATAAGTAGCTGACAAGAAAACATTTCTGTATTTATAGCTGCACTAAAAGTTTTTGCAAGGGGTTTATGCAGCACAAATAGCAATAGCCATGAAGACACAGTTCATAGCTCAATGTTCAGAATAACTGGTGATTCCTCTCAGGGGTTTGTTTTATCTTGAAGGACAAACAGAAACACCAGTTCTCTTTTGTTACTGTTGTACCTGCCATTTGCAGAAATGGCAGAAAGGAGACAGGTGAGGATTAGGGCTTGGAAAGAGAGAGAAAAAAAGAGGCAATGTTAGCTGGCATGAGAGAAGAGAATGGGTTGTGCACTTGAAATGAACAATCTGAAAGGCAGACGAGTATTTAAGATGCTGATGGTTAGGCATGACAGTTTGACAGCCTCTGCTAAAAACCTTTTCCTCCATACCTCTTAGAACTCCTGTTTCTCCCTGTCCTCGTCAGAGGAGAAACGGAAACTGAGGTCCCTTGGGCCTGACCATCTGTTGTTTGTGAGGAAGGGCAAAATAGGACCTTAACTGGAGCACCTGCAGACTCCTCCTCAAGCCCATTCTTATCAGCGTAAGTCCAAGAAGCCCAATGGCTTCTCATCCTGGCTGTAGGAGAACAGTTTGGTTGGCTGGCCTGGTACACAATATGGAGTACAGCTTCATATAGTTAGATACAGATGCATTTTAAGCTTTTCTAAAGTCCCAGGGATTTAGATATGAGTGTTTTACTTTGCAATTGGTATGTGATAGTACTGAATCTGAAAAAGAGTTTGGGGATGTTCTGGCAGAAAAAATAGGAGTCCCTATGGTTGCACACCTGCGTGTCTGTGGGATTGCAATTCACTAGAGGGAGCCGTTGCCATTTCGTATCAGTTAGTAGCTGCTCCACCAAAACCAACCAGAGGAGACAGAAAATTTGTGGTACAGAATAGTAACTGTCTTCTGATGTCCTCTCAGTCACGAATTTTCTTCTATATGACATCGAGTTCCCCTGCTTTTGGAAGAAAGATTTTTCTGAGAGGCTGGCAGTCAGTTGAGTACTGGATACAAAAGTAAGAGCTAGGCTCTTCTGTACTTAACATTATTCACCTCACTCCCATTTGAGACTTCGACTCTTTTATTCTCTTTCCATCTAATTTAAGTCCATTTTTACATATAATGCATTCAAGATGCAAAGTATTCCCTTTCTTCCTATAAAAAATACATTACAACCTTATCTAGAAGAAGTCTCTGACAGTCAAAGGAGATATCTCCTGAAAACTGAGATTAATAGTAATTTATTTTGTTAGGCAATATGTAAACCAAAAATTCTTAATTAGTGGAAAATAAAAATGACAGTAATTAAAGGCCAACTATTGCCTACTTCAGAAGTAACTCAGTTACAGTAATGGATGTGAAATAACAGGAAATATATCCCCTAAGTAAAAACAGAATTGGATCCTATATTATGAGGGAATAAATTATGAAAATTAAAGTTTAAAGCCTGAAGAATAATATCTGTAATTCTACTTTTATAACACTTCCAACACAGGGAAATGGCTGGAAATGAGATGACACTGTTTTAGATGTGTGGTGGGTTGACCCTGGCTGGACACCAGGTGCCCACCAAAGCCATTTTATCACTCCCCCCCACCTCAGATGGACAGGGGAGAGAAAATATAACAAAGGGCTC
>JANHGO010002982.1:0-28348 GCA_024606505.1 Aquila spilogaster
TATAATGTACCCTTTCATTTAGATTTTATATGAAGGTTTTACTTGAACTTGTAATGAAGATGGAAAAATCCGAGGTTGCCATGGCTACTGGCACTTTGCCTAATACACTCAAATCTTTTTCCCCTAATAAAACAGATTTCAGAAACCCCCCTGTAGAAAGGGAAGAGTTAAAGACCCCATAAACAACTGTAGGACGAAGAGAATTATTCCATGTAAAGCAAGTTCTGAACATTGTGACAAAGTAGTTACATTCATTTTTTTCCTCTTCCTCATCAATTAGGCCTCCAAAACCCAGAATTCTGCTCTCGATGGTTCTGCTGCTCACAATGAGGACGATGCAAGGATGGAGAGAATTGGGTGCTGGTGAGCAAAGTGCTTAGTACTCCTCCTGGGATGTTCTCCCGTTGGCTGGAAACACATCCAACTTGTCAGGTAGGAGGAATCCTGGTTACTTCAGATGCTCTGACAGTCTGCAGCCACAATGGACCCTCTTGGGCAGGCATTTCAGCTGGGCTGGTCATGCCTAGCACTCACATCAGCAAAATTCCAGATAGCTCAGGGAACCCAGTACTGTACAGAAGTCACTGCTTGTGTTCACGCTGCGTATTGGACCTAAGTTTAGGACCAGACTTGAGATCGTGTTTGTTTAACATGTGTATTTTCATGGCCGGTGAGGCTCAGAGATGAGCTGGTCCCAGCTCTGGTGCACACCTTGGGTGCTCCAAGCAGCACGCAGCTGGAGGGGCCAGTGGGTACCCATCTCCTCCTGACTGTTGGCAGCTCCCTGGCTGGGCTGGAGACTTGCTCTCTACTTCACCTTCACCTTCATTTTCCTTCTTCCTCATCTTCCTTCTTCCTCCTCCTCTTCTTCATCACCTCCCTGCTGGGGCAGATTCTTCATCCACGGGCTCTGCCCATTCCCCTGTCCTTGGCAGTTTTGCTGTCTCATTTGCTTGAAGAACTCAGCTGAAGGTCTGCCTTCAGCTCCGAATTTGTAGCTTTTTTCCTCCTGATTCCCCCAGATCTCAAGTTTAGGCTTTGAAACCTTCTCATGGGGCGCTGAAGGTTTGGGGATGGATAGACAGAGTGGTCACACAGCAAAATCACCAGGGCTGCCCCAGAAACGGTCTCAGCATTGGAGACAGCACAAACAATGATGCTGAGCATCAAAACCCCATGGAGTTGTCCCACCCCTGTCCGTGCTGCTGACGCTCCTGCTCTCCTCGGGGGCTTAGGAGATCCTTTAATGCAGCAGCTCTTTGGCTTTTAGGAGCGGTGGCTGTCCGCCAGCCCGATTCATTTTAAACATGTGTTTCTGATTTGAAAATGTCCAGATCTCCAAATCTTTAATCTTCTCACACCTAGGGATTTTTTGTTTTGTTTTGTTTTTGTAAAGGGCTGAACCACGTGCGCAGGATAATGGTTAAAAGCAGCACAGACAGCTTTAAAGGAAAAAAAAGAGAGGGAGAAACAGTAAAGAAATTAAAATAAAAGGTCCAGCTGGCATTCTTCTGTTATCAAAGCAAGGCGCAGCGCGGAGATCCATGTATGCTGTCTCAGTGTTGTAATACTGAATCCTGGTGAAGCTCCCTTAGCTTTGTGCTGAAACACATCCAGATCCCTCCCAGGAGGAAAAAGAACAGAGAAGTGGTCAGGCTGAAACAGGTTGCCCTCCCCACCGCTTAAATCTTGTACTGTTTTCAGGTGTGAGAGCGGAAGAATTGGGTCCCGTTGCTCCTGGCAGCTCTGCTCGCTGTGCTGGGATGGGGAAGGCTGGGAGGTGGTGGGGGGGGAGATCGGATCTCCTTGGGACGGGGTAGGAAGGACTGGGATGCTCAGCATCAGCAAATCAGAACTGACAGATTTAAAACATGAATGTGGGTTTTTTTTTATATAGCAGCCTACAATTAACGTGTGGCTCAGAGGGGATATATATACAAACGGGCCGGTGTCTGACCAAAGACACTTGCTGCAGGAAGATGTGTTTTCCAGGTGTAGGGCTTATTTAAGACATAAACAAGTGATTAAGCTTTTAGCTCTGCATCTCTTGCCAAACTGCTCTGGCTTCAGCTAGACCAGGGGCAGCAACGTGAGTTGGCTGAGCACTGTTACAGCCCCCCCAGCTGGATTTCCCTGCTTCTGCTCTGCTCCTTTTGCTGCTGGAGCCTTGGTCTGGGCAGAGCAGAGGTTAATGCAGAGCATGTTGGATCGGTGGTGTTGGCTGCACCGCTTGGGAGCATCCCCTGCAGTTGGTGTATAGATGTAGGCAGGACAAGTGCGAGGTGCTGATGTCCCTTTGCACGAGGGGCTGATGTCCTCTGGTGTCCAAAAGTGCAACCCACGTTAACACAGCATCTTCCTGTACATCTGCTGGTGGTGCTGTGCCAGCAGAGCCCGGGGTGGGAGGACAGAACCATGTCCCTGGTCCTCCCCTTGGTACGCAGTGTTGGAGGTGGTCCCCTGCCCAACCACGTCACTGCTGATCCCATTGGAACAGGAGGGCTGAAATGTCTCCCTGTGCGCTAAGAGTTAAGGGGTCCGTGCAGCTCTGAAGATAAGAAACAGATGATAAAGGTTAGGGAAGGGATCGCGTTTCCATTATGCAGCCTGTAAATGCAAACTAATGAGAATGCAGCCTTCTTTCCGAGAAAATGCAAAGAAAGAAGAAAGAAAAAACTGCATCTCTTTCTCCCCAGGCAAAGAAGCCATGTGAGTGCTGAAGGCCTGAGAATATGGAGTAACTCAGCTTTGCTGCTTTAGGTGTGCCTAGAGCTGGAAATACATATTAGCCACAGTGTGTGTGCATGGGGCAGCTGAGAGGTGTTGGGCTGCCCTGGCCCCATGGGGATTTGGGGTTTTCACCCATTCTGGCTGCACTGCCGGGCTGCAGGGAGCTGGTTCCTGCTGAGCTGGACCTAGTTCTGTGCTGTGCTGGTCTGCCAGAGGACAGAAATTAAAGCAAACCCAGCGGTTTGGGTCTGTCAGGAGCTTCGTGGAGCAGGAGTTCAGAGCTTTAGCACAGCTTCACGGGAGCCACTGCCAGTTAAGAAGAAAACAGCTGTGTGTGTGCTTAAAGGGAGGCATCCCTGTTTGCAATGACACCTTCACCTGCCGGGCTCCAGCCTTCTTGGGGCAGTGTCACCGAGCTGGGGCCTGGGGATTTTGGCAACGAGGGCTGAAATGGTGCTTATTCCTGGGGCTGGAACGCCACCTACCCTTAACCACTTCCCAGGGAAGGTGCCGCAGAGACGCGCTGCAGGTTTCCTCCGATCAGCTGGAGGAGGATGTGTGTTCAACAGAGTTTGATTTTTCTTTTTTTTTCCTTTTTCTTTTCAACTTTATTTTTCTCTCCTCTGCAGTTCATTAGCATCTTCCCTTTGCTTGCTTACTTTTTTTGCCCCTCGCTTTCTTCTGGAACCCAGAAGTATTTCACTGCGGCGTGCCAAATGATTTCTATCTCAGTGAAAAAGAACTTGCTATTTCCTGAAAACCTACCACTGTTTTTTCTCTCTTTCTCTCTCTCTCTCTCTCTTTTTAATACATTCTGAGCATTGAAACAAATCCAGGTAACTCGATAAGAAGTTAATGAAAATGAATTCTGTTTTGCGAAGGTGCATTGAGGAGAAGGGAGAAGGGGGGCACTGTTTGGCAGAGAGGGAATTGTCTGTGCTGAAAAAAAGATTTTAGGAGATACTGTGTTCAGAATCCTCCTGTGCCAAATTTGTGGGTGAGAAATGGCAAAAAAAAAGAAGTCTCCATCGTTTTCTACTTGTGTGGTTTTTGTTACTGTCGATGTTGTTGGTGAGATAGCATGGTCTGATCAACACCACTGGGTTTGATTCCAGCGCTGACCACATCTCACATGAGGGAGGGTGCACTGGGCTGTGTTTGCCACCCCCAAAGGATCCCTTGGGTTCCACCACAGGACCACCCGTGGCACCCACTTACTGCAGCCATCCTTCACACCCAACCACTGCACCCATCCATTCCATCCCCTGCACCCACCCATCACGACCATCCATTGCACCCACCCGCTGCATCTACACATTATGAGCACCCACAGCACCCATCCTTCACAACCAACCATTGCATCCATCCATTGGATCCATTTCATCTACCCCCAGCACCCACCCATTGCAACCACCCACTGCAGCTACCCAACACACCCAAGGGGCATTTCAGTTTGGTTTCATGCACGGGAACACGCTGGGCAAAGAAAGGCTTTGTTTAATGAGCTGATTCTTTTATTGGGCTGATTTTCAGCTGCATTTTACTTTTCAGCACACGGGAAGTTTAGTTTTTAAGAAGTTTATTTCTTTATCGTGCATTCATTTCCGAAGGCTTCGCTGTACTTCTGGGTCGATTTCTGTTTGGTTTGGGACTTGGAGAAATGAGCCTTTGAGCAGATCAGTTGCGGGATAAGGCACTCTGTTTGTGAGATGGTTTTCTGTGTTGCGTAACTCACAAATATCATCCGGCACTTGAGAAAATGGATGATCTATTTTTTTTAATTCACCCTCTCCCTCCCTCTGCTCCCCCATCTGTGTGATTTTTTATGGTCCATGATTGGAAGCAAAAGGTCTAAAAGAAAGAGGAAATCAAACCCGTCAATAAATGCTAAAAATATTTAGTGTGGCAGCCTCTGTATTTTCTTTTTTGTGAAACACTGATTAATATTCAGTGGTTGAAGGTTAATACCCCATTCATTTTATTCCCTTTACATCCTCTGCACAGCAGTTGCTGCTCCAATTTCGACTTCTAATTCATGCAAATCTGGTTCCAATCAGGATATTAGTAACTCACTGCATAAGCAGGAGGGGAGGAAAAAAAAAGAAGAAATCACACAATTGTTCAACTCATCTTTTGGTGGAAACCTATACACGGACACCCCAAGTCCATCAGGTTGCCATAAGGAAAGGGTGTTTACTGGTGTTTATTATGCATTTCTCTCCTTTAAAATACAGAGAGAACATCTGCATAGAAGTTTTTTGGCAGGCTTAACCAGAAGTTATTGCTTTGGTACAGCAGTGAAAGTCTCTGGCCTGTGTCGCAAAGGAGATGGATGATAATAATGGCTCACGCTGAGCTTAAAATCTAAGCTTCAGTGCAGGGACAGAAACAAACCCTTCTCAGGTCAGATTATCAAGCCCAGCTCGGTGCCTAAACTGTCTGGGTGCCTGAATAATACAAAAAAATAGGGAATCTTTTTTCCAAATGTGCAAGGCAGTCTCCATCAGGGAAGTGGCTGTTCCCCAGTCCTCTGTGCCTGGATCTTGGTGCCAGTGCCTGGCGCTTCCCTCCCCTTTGGTGAGCAGAGGGTTTCTGCATTGCCACAGCCCCGTGCTGGCTCCGAGGACCATGGGGACGGATGCAGGGCACTGGCTGCTCGGCTCCTGCCAATGGATCCTGGATTCAGCCAGCGCTGCCTCCTCATCATCCCCCATGGGACATCCCAGAGATGTCCCCTTGGCTCTGCTGGGGGTCTCTGCATGGACCGCAGCCCCAGAGGCTTTCAGGACGAGGTTGGTGTCTACTTGAGCCACAGCACTTCCAGCATCTGGTCAGAGCAGACTGCAGCAAGGAGCCTCCATAGAGTAGACTGCCTAAAGCCTGGTGTATTTACCTTGGAGGAGGCACAGGGCTCGGCCCTCCTTACCAGGAATCCCAGGCGAGGCCGGCAGCCAGACTGGGGATGTCCGAGGTGAGGACCAGGGCTGGATCCTGTGCCCCACATCCTTGGAGATGGGGATGGCTTTGTGCTGGATCACTGCTCCCAGATGTAGGGGCTGTGTGCCCGTTCTTGTGTGTGGGTGCAACAGCTCTGCCACCCCTCCACAACACACCAACGGGGAAAGCCCGGGCTTGCAATGTCTGTGTGGGAACATCTTCAAGCACCGCTGCAAAGCAAGAGGAGCGCAGTTATGGAAGCCCAAGCCCCAAAGCGGGAGGTTTCACTCCAAGGACTGCTCTTCACCCACGCTTTGTTGGACACAGATGCATTGAACAGCCCCCCCAGACCCCTCTCCTCCAGGAGATGTTGCTCCTATGGCATCTTCCTCAAAGGAAAAAGCGTTTTCTCCCTTCATGGATCACCGGTGACTTCAACTTTTAAAAATAAGCAAAGGCTTCAGCACAGCCCTGCACGCGATGTCTAGCCAAAATGCAAAACTTTACCACAGTGCACAAGTGGGCTGTGTTTTTCAGACCAGGGAACAACGTTAGGGCCCTTTCATCACCTTTCTTTTGCACTTCTTTTAAAAATGATTTAAATTGGAGGCAATAGTATTGAACCTCTGACACTCAGACAAGGCTCTCTGAATCACACTTAAGCTCGCAGCCATTTTCTGTAACCACTTTGCTCTCAGTCCTTGTGGTTTGTTGTTTTGTTTTTTTTTCTCCCTAAGCATTTGTTCTTTCCACTCTGTTTGCTATTTGCGCCACCTCCGCGAAGCTTCATTTCATTTTCTGCCTCGTTGTAGGATGGAACCGGTGACCACCAGGGCTTCGCTTCTCATCTCTGCTGATGCGCTCTAAAATCGGGCTCCCCTCCAATGCGTTTGGAGCAGCAGCGCTGAGAACGTTGTGCTGAACCCTCCATCTGCCACCGAGGAAAACGCACAGTGGAGGAAAGTCAGATTCCAGATTGCTCAGCAGAAAGGAAAAACCAGCTTGGAAGCCCCTCTGGAAGAGGGCCAGGCAGTAATCTCACGGCGTGTGGGTGAGAATGGCAGCGTGTCCTTTGGCCTCCGACGGAGCTGCTCGCACTCAGCATCCAACCTCCTCCGTTTATAGCCCCGATTTCCAACCAGCTAAATGAAAATACTTGTGGGCAGCAAAAATAGCCGGTGCTGAAAACCTGTGTCTACCGAGGGTGGAAATTGCTGGGAGTTCCTCCGTGTCCGCAGCCGATCATTAGGAGCGATGGCATAAATTCGGTGGTTGCGCGGCGTGCCGCGGGCGGGCTCCCTGCAGTGACCCAGGGCTGAGCGCCCACTGCAGCCCTTGGGATGCTCTGAGGATGCTGCTGAGGAATCGGCTTTTGGGGGGGAAAGAAGAGAGGAAAAAGCAGCACGCATTTTTCCTTTGCATCAGCACAGCATGCAGTGGGGTGGAGTTTGCCATCACGAGAGTTAAGTTCATTTCTGCTCCCACCGTGGGATAGGGGATGTGGTGCTGAGATGGGAGTGGGGTTCCGTGGAGCTGCTGGGGTTGCTCCATCTATGGTGGTGTGTTCAAAGTGCGGAATTTCTGCCCGTAAGTATGCAAATGTGCCATGCAAAGATGTGCAAATCCTGATTTTTTATCAGCTGGCAAGATGTGGTTAAACAATATAATCGGGAGGCCCAGCAGAGGAGCACTGCGGGGCAGTGCCAGGGCTCAGCTGCCAGCAGCACAGAGTGGGAATGCTGCAGGTTGCCCCTGTGTTATAGCAGCAGCAAGGATGTGCTTTGTGTTATCATTTAGCAAATGCAGTCATGCAGTGAGGCAATGCCACCGCTGGTGTTCTGGTTGCCTCTTCTTACAGCTCGGGGTGCGTGTGGGGGTGCACTGGCCATCAGCTCATATTGCTCCTGTACTGACTCATTTATCTTTTGGTGCTGGTTTTCCAGCACCACATGGAAATGCTTGAGCAGTCACTTTAACCTTTGGGCTGCAATAACGAGCCTCACATGGCATCTGATTGGCAACACGTGGCTTAGGCCATTGCTTTGCTTCAGCTGCTTGTTAGGCCCTGATCTCTGTTTGATTTCAAGGTGAAACCAATGGGATTTTGCTGAGGCTCCTCTGGTTCAGTGTGGGTCTCACAGTCAAGCATGATGCTGGAGGGGTCAGAGCTGAACTGTACTCCTGGCACCACTCCAGCGCTGCAGGGAATGGAGGCAATGCTCTGCTACACGTGGGATCTGCTGGGGTGTGTTTGGGCTCAGTTGGAAGCAGGTGAGTCCATGCGTACCTTGAGGCGATGTTTCATGTCTTATTGCATGTTCCCAGGTTGCAGATTAGCCTCTTGTTGGTGCAGATGGCTGAAGCCTTCCATGTCAGCTTTGTATTTGGTCTTCCTCTGCCCTAATTGAGACCAGAAATGCAGTTAGACAATCTCCCCATCCTTTTTGAAGTCCCTGGCTGCACTGCCACATCATCTGGGATGGTGGATGTTGTGCTGGTGATGGGACCAACCGGCAGCAGTGAGATTCTGCCCCGCTGTAGATTATAAAATGCAATTTTAAGACACATCCGTTGCAATCCATCTCATTGCACCGTGCTTTGCTGGTCTTATTAGGGACAGCGGATGTTCAAACAAGGGCTGCAGCACGTGCAGCCTCCTCGCTGCTCCCTGTTAGGCAGGACTCGTGCTGAAGGGATGGCTGCAGCTTGAAGGGGTTCCTGCTGGTTTGCACAGATGCTGTGGGCGAGGGGAGGAGAGACGCACATTTGAGCAGCTCCCCAGCAGCAGCCCCTTTGGAAGTGGTGTTTCCCTGATTCTGAGACCTCCGGGTCAGTGATGAGCAACCCCTGCTTAAGGAGCTGAGATTTGCTGCATCTCCTTTCCCTCTTTCTGTCTAGCTGTAGCAAAACAGGAAATGGCACCAATTTAGCTCGGCATCTGAACCTTCCAAAAGCCGCAGCATGGCAATAGTAGGCACCACTTGTTGCTTTTTTCCTACCCTGCAGCCGCTGAGCGTTAGGGCAGCAGTATGGTTTGGTGGCTCAGCCTGCTTGCTGTGGGAGAAAGCAAGAAGGGAAAAAAAACAAGGGAAGAGGTTTTAAGCTCAGGGCCCATTGCATTGTTTTTATCCTTTACCCATCCCGGAAAAAGAATCAGAAATAGCTCAAAACCCATTTTTTTTTCTGCACAATTTAATTAAGGCAGAAAAAATGATGGAAACTGCACTGTCTGATGCTTCTTCACCTCATGGGGCATGACAGACATGTTAAGTTTGTGAGTGTGACTGTTCTGGTGGAGATGGGCTCCAGCCACAGCTGCAGGGGATAAGGATGAGGTTCTGGGCCCCTGACTGCAAAGAAGACATTTGAGGCCCTGGAGTGCATCAGGACCCCCGAGTCCTTCTCTGCAGCACTGCTCTCAGTTCTCCCAGGCTGCCCTTGTACACGGGATTGCCCTGACCCAAGTGCAACATGCTGCACTTGGCCTTACTGAATCTCACTGGATTCTCATGTGCCCACTTTAAGCCTATCCAGGTCCCTCTGGATGGCATTCCTCCTTTCTGTTGTGTCAACCGCACCACTCAGCTTAGTGTCAGCAAATGTACTGCGGGTACACTCGATCCCACTGTCTGTGCCATTGGTAAAGATGCTGAAGAGCACCAGTCCCAAGATGGGCCCCTGGGGGGACACTGCTTGTGACCAGCCTCCACCTGGACATAGAGCTGTTGACTATAACCCCCTCGCTATGACCATCCATGCAATTCTTTATCCATTCCTTCAGTCTTGCCTTAAGGCCATCAAAATTCCTCTTGCCCCCATGATCTGACCCAGTGCTTGTTTGCTTTTGGCTGTTCTCCAAACACGCCTTGCTCCCAGATGCCTCCATTTGTGGATGCTTTGTATTGAAAGCTAACGATGAGTGTAACATTTAAATGCAGCATGATTTAAATATAACCTCAGCATTTATTTAGGGGGTGGTGGGGGGCTGCTGCAATGGAATGGGGACCTGAACCCCTCCACAGGAGCTGTCTGCTCTCAGCTACCACTGCCAGCTCCTGTGCAGCTCCGGGCAGCTTGCACCGAGCGGAAGGACCGAATTCTTCCTCAGCCTTTCAATTAGCTTCTAATCCCTTCACTCCCATAAAATCTCAGCTGCTGGCTGCCCCTCTGTGTGTCTGCAGCAGCCACGAAAGCCGCCTCCCTGAGCATCTGTCTGTGCGGCTGTAAACCAATCCCTGTGCCAATGGCCACACCTCTCCGCAAAGAACATGTAATTGCAAACTTCTTTTTTTTTCCCCTTCTTTCCCCTTTCCTCTGTTTAACGTAAAACAAGCAGACACCCATCACCATCCTCAGCTTTGCTGTGATGCAGACTTTTCCCACCTGGCCAGGTCGGGTGTCCGAAAAATATAAATAAATGCAAAAAGGGGGAAAAAATAAAAGGAGGGGGGAAAAGGCGGTCGGTAGGGATATTTTTAAACACATGACACAGAGGAGTGTGACACACTCGGTGTTCTCAGTGGGTGGGTGCAGTGTTAGTGCGTGTTGTTCTTGTCGCGGGGCCCAGCATTACAAGGAGGTGTGTTTGTAGCTGTGCCTGGTGACAGTGTGTGGCACTGCTGCCTGGTCCCAGTGAGGGGTGGGGGCTGTGTGAGCACTGTGAGGCTGCTGAGCACCTCAATACAGATGCTTTACTGCCCTGATGTGCCCTGCTTCGCTTGGGAGCGTCCAACCGGAGTTAGCTGGGATTGGCGTTGCTGTTTGTTGGTGAGGTTGCTGAGCATCTATATATGGGTGCTTTCCTGCCTTGATGTGTTTCATGTGGGCGCATTCACCCAAGTTACCTGGGGTCTGTACGTCCATCTGTCCATGTCTGCTTGTCTGTCCGTGGGGCTCTTGGCTGGGCACCAGGAGGTGGCTCTGGGGACCGTGTGCAGGAGTAATGCTGAAGGTGGCACAGGCTGATGCCGGCCAATGTCTGCCCGCAAGCTGGCGGTTTTATAGCCCTATAAAAGGCAGCTGACAGCAGAGGTTCCGATTTCGGAGGCTCCAACAGAGCTGGGAGGAGCCGTGTTGGTGCTGAGCCTCAGCGTGACGTTGGGAGGCAGAGCCAGGCTGGGATTCCCAGCGTGCCAGGGGCAGGAGCTCGCTGCTTGCCTGCCTTTCCCTCTTGGGCAGCACATGCAGTGCCAGCCCAGGCCCAGGGCTCCGTGTGCCGCAGCACGGTGTGCAGAGTGAACGGCGCAGCTCTGTGCTCTGCTCCATGGCTCTCCTCCCTGCGCGTGGCCTCTCTCACTCACAGTTTTGCTTTCTCTTCCCTGCACGTTTCTTGCCATGTCCACTCATGTGTTTCGTTCTGGTAGGGACCTGCACACCTCTCTGGAGATTGGCCAGGAGCTTTGGCTCCGGCTCTGCTCTCGCTCGCTGCAGTGCCAGAGGTGGGCAGGGTGGCAAAGAGTGGGACTGCAGGGACGGCAGCAGCAGAATCCCTTACCTGAAGCCTGGAGGTTTCACACCAGGCTGGGGCAGAGCTGGGATGCACCATCCCCTCCTGGCTGTGCGTGGCACCGTTACTCTCACTGTGTTGGTGGGAAGTCTGAGCAATGGGGTCACAGGTGCTTTATCTTAGGCAGACTCAGCCTGAGTTATGAGCTCAGAAACGCAGAGATGCCCTCATCCCGGAGCAAGGCAAAGGCATGCAGGAGGAGCTGCTGACCCAGGCAGAGGAGAATAAACCTCCTGAGGAAGCTGAGCTCCTTGGAAGCATTCACCTTGTATAGGTGTTCCCAAAGCAGGGAATTACAGGCAACTCGTCCCGTGGCCCATTCCCACATGGAAGAAGGGGGATCTCGCTGTAGAGCTCAGCACATGGGATGTGGCTCCATTGCCCGATCCCTGCACGGAGCCCAGCTGGGTGCTGCGTGCTGCAAACGGGCACGAGAGCGAAAGGCAGAGCCTGGTGCAGGCCCTTCTGCTCAGAACTCCCCGCGGAGCTCCTGCGCATGGGTCCCCCACCACGACCAAGGGATCCTGGCTCTTTTTTTATGGAGACTCCCCACCGAGGTAGACGCTAGTTAAAAGGTTACTGCCCAGCTGTGAAATATGTAGACAGGGTAACAGCTAAATGGCGGGGTGACCTCATATCTCATATTTATTGACTAAATGTGGCTTGAACTAGTCACCACCAGTAAAATAAACCACAGCCCCGAGTGCTGCAGGAATATTCCACGGCAGACAGACTCCCGACTCCTTGTCACACTCTTTCTTTCACTTGATTAAAAAAAAACAACAAAAAAAAAACAAACAAAAAAACCACCTTTTTTTTAACTAATCTTGCTTCGTTTACAACACAGGGTCTGCAGAAACCCCTTCAGTGCAAGCTGACATTTTTCCAATGAGAAGAGCTGGGAATCTCTCTGGTTTTACACTGGAAGACAGGGAGAGAACCAGCCCTGTGGTTTCTGCTTTTGCCAGCACCCACCTCAGCACGGGTGTGTGAGGGTGGTTATGCATGGCCAGGGCAGATGTGTGGGGCTGTATCAGGCAGTGCTGGGCACAGCCTGGGTTTTGTGACCTCTTCATCCCACTGCTGTCACAGGGATGAGAAATAGGTCTGAAAAATCAGAAGACAGTTCTCAGGTTTTGCCCTGCACAAAGACGCCGTGGTATAAAGGCAAAGTGAGAGGAGAACTGAACTCATTCGGCACCAGTTATGTCTTCCTGAGCATCTCTGCTTGGTTTCTCCAGCTCTGGTGAACCGTTTCTCATCACCTCACAGCAAAAATCCTGTAAGGTGTCTGCACTGTGCTCATTAGCTCGTGGTCATCTGTGGTGCCCCGAGGGGACAGCAGTGCCACGATCACAGTGCTCTCAGCTGGAAAAGCGTTGCAGGTGTTGCTATAACGTCCTGTCTGGGATTACTGTGCCGGTCAAAAGTTCTGCTGCAGTGTTTCCCTTTGGATATTTACATGTGCGCGGAGGGATGCTGAGTATTGGAAAAAAGACAGGCTTGGCACCAGGGTGGGATGCAGATGTTAAACCATCAGCCCATGTCAGCTTAGGCTGCGTGGTAGCGTCTCAGCTGAGCCATGAAGTGGTGCAGACGCATGGGATGGCTGTGGGGTAGGGATCACCTGCGGGTTCCCAGGGATGTGCTGATACAGGGATGGGGCAGAAGTCCTTTTGCTCTCAGCATGTTGTGCTGATTGCTGTTAGCTTTCCAAGCTAATATGCAGATGGATAATGAGAGTCAGAAGGGAGAGGACACTCATTCTTCTCTAGGAAATCGGGTCACTGAGACTTTGTTTTTTGGTAGAAGAGATGTGGGTTTTCTACTATCAACTAGCATTTTGAGAGGGAAATGCATATTAAAAAGTATGCATGTGCATATGCATACTGCATTTAGGGAAGCACTGTAGCAAATCATGGGGCTTGTCGGTTGCTGTTTTTAATCAGAACAAATACCTTTGTTGGTTGCTTGCTGCTGTTATTATTATTATTATTATTAATAATTCCCTTTGTCCTTGAGGAGGACCCTGGTTTGATTTATCGGTGGCACTTACTCTGCATGTGATGCACAGAAGTTGAAGGCTTTGCTGGGACGTGTCTGTGCTGTTCAGTTTCATCCATGCCTCTTGCAGCCCCAATTCTTCAGCACCGTAACACAACACCTTAGGGCTGGGGCAGCCGAACGTCCCCTGGCTCGGGCTGAGACCATTGCGCTTCATGGTTTCCACCTGAGGCCATAAATCACGCTGGAGCTGGATTAAAACTTCGGTTAGATCCACTGGCAGTTTTGCTATTTTCACTGAACCTTGCGATGATTTGGACGTGAGCTGAAGATTTATGCGTATTTGCAGAGCCCACGGTTCCAGGTCAGAGCTTGGACTGAGGCAATACCAGGGAATCATTGCTTCCCTGAACGTCTTTGGTGGCCTCTCTGAAGCGAGGCGTTGCTAGGAAAACGCATCCAGAGCTCATCTCCCCGCTGAGTCTCCTCTGAGAAGTGTGAGACTCGATAAAAGGAGCCTGAAAATGCTGATACAAACATTGCTCGGGGAAATGTGCTCTGCTCCCATTCTTAACAAAGGCAGTGTTGGAGCCCACTTGTAATAATGCCAGGAGGAGTGTATGGGCATGAGCAGAAAGTTAAAAGTGGAACAGAATATAGGTTTTATTTTCCTTTTGTTTTCTTGTCTCAGATTGTGCAGTCAGGAGTGCTGGATGGCTGGGGTGGCAGGGGAAGCCCAGCTCCCTGTCCCTGACATCAAGATCAATGGGTTGACGTGATACTGGTGCTTGTACCAGGGCGGCGTCCCTCAGAATGTTCTGTCTCAGGGCAATCTCCATCTCAGGAAAGGTGCCTTGGGTGACCCAGTCCCTCTTTTCCTTCTGGACTTTGCTTATGAACCCTTGATGCGATGCACATCACCCTGTAACTGTCCATCATCCATTCTACTGTCCGTTTTCCATCAGGTTCCTTTCTGTGTTTACCCAGATGTTGCTGTCAGAGCTCAGGCCATGAGTGAGGTCGTGTTTTGGTGCGTGGGCAAGAGGATCGGGGCTGCATCCTTGGGGTGCTGTGATCACAGGCACCGCATCTCCCACGCAGTGCCCGTGGCTCACATGTGCTGACCTGCATACGCACGCTCCAGCACAGACCAATCCCCGAAGCTGCTCTGGAGGAATCAGAACTGTAACAATATGGCAGTAAAAATTAATGAAAAGCCATCATTAAAAAAAAAAAAAAAAAAAAAAGACATGGAAAAGCAGTTATTTATTTATACCTAGGGAACTAGGAATAATACACCTGCTTCGTAGGGATGGCTGGCATAAAGCTGGCATTGCATAGTGGTACTTAATAATTTTTTACCACACTTTATAGGCTCTTTCCTGCAATTAATGCTAAATAAAATCAACATTTCTCCAACTTGCATTTCTGGCTCTCATTAACTCCCTTCGTGCCATTCACCATCTCTTTCCCTCTTGGTATCTTTATTTCTTTCGTGTTTGTCATCTGAATGTTTCTTTCCTCTTCACTTCTTCATGGTGTCTGTATTCTTACCTGTTCACTTTATTTTCCTCTTCTATCTCTGACACTCCTGAGCATCCCACCCGTGAGCAGAGCTCCAGGAGCACCAGACAGGGGCTGAGCATCCTTGGATGCAGCAGGCCAGGTTGGGCTGGATCCGATGGGGAGGCAGGGAGATCATGCAGCACCCTGGGATAAGGCTGCTCTGAGCTTTTGCAGGGGCTGTGGTATTCCATCCAGCAGCTGCATGAAGGGCTGAGTGCACTGCCACAATATGTCCGGCAGCAGTGTCCTGCCCCAGGACCTGCTTTCCTCTCTGTGAGCCTGCTTGTTGCCTCCACATGTCCATATCAGAGGTGGCAGCAGGCAGTTATTATATGTCTCTGGGATCTGACTAATCTCAACCTAGATGTAGTAATAATTTAATATTCCCTTGCATCTAACATTTTATTGCCTCCCACATAGCCTGATTAAAGCATTAGAGATTTGCCTCAAATAATATTATCTCACTGGTTCTCAACTCTGTGCTTTAACCTTTCCAGATCTTCCCGTTAAAGAACGTGGAGAGGAAAAATGCAGCAAGCTTTTGTCAGAAAACAGGAGCCTGTGATGGTCAGCACTTCGTTGGAGGGGGATCCCTCAGCGCTGGATTTGGGATGTAAGTGGTTGCAGTGGTCTGAAGTCTGTCATTACTGAAAGTCCTCTTCCTACCTCTGTTCTTCAGTGTGAGTCAGTCTGTCCTTGCTGCCGTCCCCTTGTCTGTCCAACCTGAGCCATGTCGGTCGTTCCCCTTTCTGTGGGGATTGAATTGAGTTATTGCTAGCAAAATGAAATGCTTTTCATGCATCCCTGTTGTCTCCAGGAGGCTGTAGTTGTGGTTTGTCAGGATGAAGCAGAAGGCCTAATTTTGGCACTGTTCTTTAATAGCTGTCTTGCTTGGACTCTGCTTGAGTTTCTCCATCGTCAGAATGGGGCTGACACTAATTGCCTATTTGCAGTGTATTTCCAGACGCGTGGCTGTAAAGTGCTGTATGAAAAAAACAGGCATTGTTATTATGAAACTTTCAGGAAAAAAAAATTAATAGATTCATATAACTCCACAGTCATTAAAACAAACCTTATGTGGATGGAAGAGACCAGAGCTGAATAAACCTTGAGCAAACACAGCCTTTCACAATGAAACACAAACTGGTTTTAATCAGCAGTGCCAAATAAGTTTTACTTTCCGAGGTTTCATTTTCCACCATCTCCCTCCTTCAGTATTATCAACTGCAGAAGGCGAACACTGCCTGACTCCTGGTCTTAATGAGTATCATTTTTAAACAACAACAACAGCAACATGCTCTGCTTGGGCTGGCCAGGTCTCAAGTTGCCTTCAGCTCCACTAGGATCTCAGCCAGCGTTTGTGAGTACATCAATTTGTCCACGGATCTTAGACAAAATTGGGTCTAGGCTCCATCAGATGGGAAGAGGGCTGCAGACCACCATCTTGCATGAAGCTCTTTTCCATTCTGCTTCAACCAAGGTTTTTCTTGCTAATGCACACCTAACTTTTAGGAAAAGCTGTAATGTCTGCTTGCCAGTTGGTTTGTAGGCAGTAAATGCGGGGAAATGTCTTGCAATGAGATATGTGGAGAGGACTTTTGGGTGACACATGCGTCAGCCTTATTCTTGCCTGGGAAGCCTCCAGACTGTGCTGCTTTCCCTGGCTGGAATACATGAGCACTCTCCATCATTTGTGGGAACATGAAGTAGGCTCTGGGGTAACATGCAGGTTCTTGGTAGCTGTAGGAGTGAAAGGTTGTGTAACAAATGGCAGAAGTGTGTGTATGTGTATCTATTTGCAGTCTTGTCCCCTGCTAACAAGTCTAGTTCCAGGTCAGTAATGGTATTTTTTCACCTCCCTCTTTGTAGGTTCATTAGGATGTAAGGATATTTTGTTCTCAACTAAGCTAAGTCCATCAGTCTGCATTTGTTGCTGGCAAAGGCTATGCACAGACGCACATTAACTTTAAAGCAACTGCCAGCTTCTGGTGACGCTGAATTCTCCATTTTTCAGCCCAGCTGGCCAACATATATGTGCTAAAAGTGGTGATCTTGGGTTCAAACCTAGCCCAGCCTGAGGTTTGTAACAGTAGCACAGACATTTGCTGTCAACAAATACTCACAAACGGTGATGACAGTGCCCTAAGGCAATTTCCTTCTAATGCTGCTTGAGATGATGAGTGACTCATATGAGCTTAGAAGCTTCCTCTGGGTTCTTTGGCTGGGTGGGATGTTCTGCTGATGCTCTCAGGTTCTCGCACTTAGGCATGACTTGGTGTCTTGTCAGCCTGGAGGATGAGCAGTGGGTCATGGCTGAGCAAGAGACAAGGGAATGGCTGAGACCAATGTCTGAGCTGATGATGCAGCAGTGAGATGAGTTCTGGATTTTGCAACGAAAGACATATTCCTCTTTTCATAATTTCTGCTTTTTTTTTAAAAAAAAAAAAAATTATGGCACTTCTGTAGGCAAAAACTGTTTGTAAAAACAGTATATCCTGATGGGAAAGGGAGTAGGACAGGCAGTGAGGAGCGGTGTAACCCAATCCCATATCCCCTGCTTTTGTCTGCAAGGATCCAGCGGTTCTTGAACCAGTGGCCAACAGTGTCACTTGCAGATATTTCTCCCTGTGAGCTAATGAACGTGCAGCATCCGCAGCATGTCACCAGGGACAGTTCCATGTGGCAGGGGGTCCATCAGTTGCCCACTGAATGTGTCAGCAATCAAGTTGTTATGTGCCCCATCCAAGGTGACGCCAGTGTTGCTCATTGTGTTTACCCCTTCCATCCATTTCACTGCTCCTGCAGCTCAGAACCAGCTGTGCCAGCCAGCAAATGCCATTGAACTGGCATGGCATGGACTTCCAGTGTGCTAGGTAATTAAGTCACAGAGTCAGTTAAGGTTGGAAAAGACCACTAAGGTCATCTAGTCCAACTGTCCTACTCTGCTGCTTGCAGCCTGTTCCCATTTGCTTGCTGCAGTCCACATGGACTTGGAGGCAGCTTGTGGTGTTCTGCCATGAAATGTTACTAGGGGGAAAATACCCTGCTCTTTGCACGATTAGTTTTGCCATCAATATATTCTGTTAAAAATATTGGTCTCTCCAAACTGAAAATATTTTGCTTTTTCCATTGCTTTCTCCCATTTTCCAGTGGTATAAATAGAAATGCGATGCTGTGTTTTGTTGGTGTTTTTTTTTAACCGTGGATTCTTGTTTTGTGAAAGGACAAAAAAAAATGCCAAGAGGTAAACGGATCTGGCAAAAATCTTCGCTTGTCAAGAAGTCATCTGACTTGGAAGGATATTTCTGAGAGATACAAGAACGTGTCAGCTCCAAATCTGCAGCTTATCGTATTCCTGTTGATCTCAGGCTTGTGGTCCCCCTCCTTTCTTTTCTATTTATTTAGCTTAGCATATTCAAATCCTATTTGTTTCTCCCTTTCATTCTCATGCTTGACTCCCTTACTCTCTCATTTTAGTTCAGCTTTGCAAAACTGTTCTTGTGTCATCTTACACCCAGAATGCTTGGAAAGGTGATCGGCACCAGTGATTTTCCACTTTATGACAGGCTTTGTAATAAATAATTAAAATAAAAATCACAAATAGTGGTAGTATTAGTTCACTGGCACACATGAAGTAGCTGCAGTTTAAAGTTTGGTGTAGAAAAGAGCTGTGGGGTTTTTTTTCTTTCGATGATGCATCCTTAAGACCATGTGTGTGTTATGCTTTTGCCGTAATTAAATTATTGCTTATAAGAACTTTTGCTTGGTCAAAAAAAGAGGAAAAAAAGCCCACAATTATAATAATTCCATTTCAGTGTTTTCCATAAGATCCTGGCCAAGCTGGCCCATAACTAAGGCAGGGAGCAGGGGAAAAAAAAAAAAAGTATGTATTGTATACTCACTTAAAACTTGGCTAGAAATGACCTTTTATTGTCTAATTTTTTTTTCCATGCCCAACTTGGCTACTGGAGACAAACTCATTGCCAAGTTTCTATAGCACATTATTTTCCTATGTGTTATGTGTTCAAAAACATTTTCAAAAGCTTACCTCGAAGCGTCCTACAAGGGTTTTGCATGGACAAGGGCAGAGGGTTTGGTGATGTGGATGCTGCTGTTTCAGAGCTAGTTATGTTCTGTCTGTGTTTTTCCCTTCTCCTGTCCCCTGTGCAGTCCAACATGGAATGCTCTCCACCTGGGCTGCACTAGGAAAGGAGGTGAAGGCAGCACTGCGATGGTAATGTAAACCTCCCTTTGGAGCGGCCCCAGGCATTGCATGGGCCCCTGCTTGGCGCACAGTGACATTGGTCAGGGGCACTCAGTCCCTGCCTAGGTCATGGTGATGTGCTCTGTGCTGAGTCTGAACACCTCAGTGGCTTTAAAGGCAAAATATAAGGAGCAATGCTGAGTTAGAGCTGAAACTGGGCTCTTGAGGAGAGACCAACTCCGGTCACTTTGTCTTGTCCATAATGATCTGTGTGTGATGTAAGTAACACTTCAGTCATGATTAAAGATAAGAACTGCAGCTCTTGGTACATTTCAAACACAGTTTGAGTCCTCCATTCACAGCACCACCTTTGATTAGGGTATATTCTTATTTGGGATTGTTTCACTTCAGAAAGGCAGAACACGGATTTTGAAGTTTGATGCTTTTTTTTTTTGTGGTTGTTCAGACTGAGTTTGCATTTCACTGCAGAACTGTTTAATTTCTTTATTTTTTATGTATACATTTGAATTCATTTTCTGGTTTTTACAAAGTCCCATGATGATTTTTTTGTGGGGTGTTGCCAATGCATCTGAATTACTACAGACAGAAAGACAGCCGCTTGAAAGCAATACTGAGGGTGAGACTTCCACAGCTTTGATTTCCTATACCTATTTTGTCTTATCTAAGCAATACAAAGGTAGAACTTTCCAACATCCTGATCATGCAACTGCTTCAGCACATATTTAATTCCACCATCCATTAGCGCAAGCTGAAGACATCTATAGTACAGAGGTGTTATCTGTGGCTTTTGAGCATACTTGAGAAAACCAGTTATTCAAACAAATAAAAGAAGTACTGTTTTCAAATGTGGTGCAGTTTTCTACCTGCATTTTGTGGCACTGAAGTCCTTTTGCAGGCCTACCTGAAATGACTTCGGAGCAAATGTCTCCGTAACCGAGAGAAGAACCCCACATCAATGCAACATGACAGAAGGTGACTACATCTCACTATTGGTCCCTTCCCATTTTCTGATCATCCTGTTTTCATAT
This sequence comes from Aquila spilogaster, assembly GCA_024606505.1. Lineage (NCBI taxonomy): Eukaryota > Metazoa > Chordata > Aves > Accipitriformes > Accipitridae > Aquila > Aquila spilogaster. The sequence continues at coordinate 19,997 of JANHGO010002982.1, forward strand.
GCTTGCTCTCACTCTGATGTAGATAGACTGACTCTTCATTTGCATGCTGCTACTGGGTTGCATATTTAACTCTATGCTCAGCTGGGATTCGTTGGGTATCTTAAATGTAGGTCAAAAAAGAGAAGACTTGAAAGAAAAGAGAGGGAGAAGAAATGGTGAGAGGAAAGGTCATGTGCAGTGTGCTGCACACAGATGGCTCCTTATCGCTAGGACATGTGGCAGAATTCAAGCTCATCTGACAGTTTGTTTGCATGATGCAAAACTCTTTCAGGGCCTGCTGAGCCTCTGAAAGTATATGAGTGCATTCTGCAGGATGCTCACACTTCACTGACCCTGCAGAAACCTTGAACAAGCTGCAGTTTCTCATCTACTTTTGCAAACTGGGAGGTTTAGTGCAATGCTGTGATGAGATGGAGATACAACCGAACATTCTGCTGTTTGTCAGGTGTCTAAAAACCAGACCCCACAGCTTGCCAATGGGCATTTTCTAGGTCCCACCTCACCTGCCATCTCAGCAGCAGGGGTAAGGAAACCCAACAGAAGATCCCTGTGGATCAACCTGAACCTTTCTCCTGCTGAAAGACTGTGCAGAAAGTAAGGGTGAAGCAACTGCAAGATTTATGTTGGAACAGGATCCCCATGGATCAGAACGTGAATAACACCTCCATCCCCTCTCAAACCTTCCAGACCTGACCTTTCACAATCACCATTTCCTGACCAGTGACTCCAAAGAAAATAAAGCTGCTAGTTGGTATTTAATGGAAATCTGCACAAAACTTGTCAAAATACACCACCATGCCTGTCAGATGCCTGGGACAAGACCTCTACAGTAGTTTCCAGAAACCCAGTGCAATTACTTACTTTTTAAATTATCTTTAATTGTCGCATGTGAGCTACAGAAACATTTCTCCCCACTCTGAAGCAAGACCTCGCTATTAAGCGTCACCCCCTAATTGCAGCTCTAATGGGGAGCTGCAGCAGGTCAGCGCCAGGGTTAGCGCAGGGTGAGGCAAGAGCGGCCACGGAGCGCTGGGAAGTGGAGGTGATGCAGCAAAAACAGTTGTGGAGTGGCAGCTTAGAGCATCAGCTTCTTAACAAATCTAATTACCCCACCAGATGTTTTAATCCAATCTCCCTGCGCATCCCCTGCCATCAAATGTGACTTTTTTTTTTTGTGTTTCTGACAATGGACTCATAGGATGGCTTGAGTTGGGGAAGGGACCTTAAAGATCATCCAGTTGCAACCTACTACCATGGGGTTTATCTAGACTAAACTCAATGAGTTGTTTCTTGGGCTTTTCTTTTTTCTTTGTAGGAACTGAGCATCCTTTTGCTATCCAAGTGATTACTCGGGTCTGAGTGTGGCTGCACACGCGCACGGTACGTGCGGGACTGAACTGAATCTGACTGAACTCATGGATTGACACGGATGTCACGGAGGGTGCAAGACTGATGAAAAATAGATGAGGTGGTGGTGCAAATCTGCTCAAGAGCTGAATGACAACTGTTAGCCTGGCAATGCCGAATTCAAGAGTCCCTGTCAATAGCGTTAGAGATGCTGCACCAGATTTTTTGAGGCTGTTTGCAAACTGACCTAATGTTCCCGTTGACACAAAACCTTGGAAGCGCAGCTAAGAGCAGCACTGCTGAACACGCCTGATTTGCTCACAGATTGTGGTCAGATGTGAGCATGAAAGCAAATAGTTGCCTATGCATCTAGGAGAGGGGAAAACAGTGAATTAACTACTGACACAGATGCATGACATTACCTTCCAGGAGCAGACATGCAGCACAGGGAATGAACCAGCACAGGGAGGAGTTTCCTCAGTCAGTGATTTGTTTTTTTGCTTCAGTGAGAACTCTGGATGTGCACTTGCAATATGTTGACTGCATGGAAAAAAAGTCTCCTTCTCTCTTCTTTCCTTAACAAGAAAAAAAAACCCAAACACCCACAAATCAGAGGAGTCTCAAACTGTTCTTTGTTAAAGCACCACTTGAACAATTTGCTTAATTTTCACCACTCACTTATTGCATTAATTGCTGCTTTTCTTCCTTCAGCCCCATCCTGTTCCCCAGGCAGAGAATATTCGGACTTGTCCCAAGCACAGCTTCAGCCACACACCTGCGGGATGGAAACATGCAGAGCAAACAATGAAACAAGGCTGTTTATAAAGCCTTCAACGCGTCAGGCAGGGAGAAGAGCCCAAGTTTCCACGTCAAGGCCTAAACGGACCAGAATGACGCGAAACACATGGAAAATATGGAAAATGTGGAATAAGTAATAAAATTATAAATAAAACAAATACAATAAATGGGGAATGCAGTTTTACTCATAATGATTTGTGTTCCTAGTAACCCAAGACCCCCTTACCTTTGAAAACGAGCATGTTTTTTCCAGCAGGGAGCAGAGTGCAGGTGATGGAGCTGCACAGGGCACTGGACCAACCAGAGGTGGGCAGCAGGGAACCAGGGCTGCAGCACACCCACGTGAGCCCTTTCTGCCACCATGACTTGCATCATGATCTCGGGAACATCACGTAATCAGATTGCGGTTAGCATTAGTGCAGGAATTTTGGCCAGAAGTGAATCTTTCTTGGCTTGTTCTGGACAGAGAAATCCACACTGGTGTTGGTACCCAGCTGCAGTTCTCTCGGGCTGTTTTGTTTCCTGCGCTTGTCTGGGTGTTGGTGACAGCAGTCGTATGCCCCTCAGTGAATGGAGTCTCCCAGTGATACCTGGCTCTGGTGGGATGGGGCTTCTGGGCTGTCCTTGCCATAACGCTGATCCTTGGGCTGTGGGACTGCTCTGCTCTCATGAAGCACTTTTAATGAGGCTCTCTGTAATGACTTTATGTTCTTTCAGCTCCAGAAAGGAATGCTCAAAAGCTGACTGTGGAAGAAAACAAAGAAATGTAATAAAGCGTTGTCCGCTTTAAGCACTGCTGATGTCCTGTTGTCTGGTTAACAACAGCTGGAGTTACAAAATAAGTAAGCTTATCAGCCACACGAAATATCCTTTGTATTCTGAACAGCTCAACCACTCAAAGACCTGTTGGTTCCCCGTGGCTAAGGGCACCTCTAGGGAAAATCAACAGGACAGAAGGAGTCATGGGGTTGGACACAGCTGCCTCCACCCCACCATCTCAATTAATTAGGTACCAATTTAGATATACTCCATTGGGAATGGCTTTGACAAAAGTCAAGAATAAGGTTTAGATTTGTGATTGGCAGCTTGAAGAACGTATACTCAAAGAGGCAGCAGAAGAGTGAAGCAGTGTGCCCAGAGTCCTTCTGAGAATCAAAACCTGCACATTAAACAAGCTAGAGCCCTGCTGCAGACACTGTGCCACGGTCCCAGATGATTAAATGCTGAATTGTCCCTTTGCTGTATGTCAACACCTTGGAAAAGTTTCCTTTGATACTGCTGTGATGAGTTGGTTAGCTGTACTAGCATAGAAGAGTGCTATGAGCAGGGTATGAATTGCAGCTATTCTTCAAGGTAAAGGATTTGAGTTCTTATTTCCCGCTGCCATTGGGACTGATATGGGTCTGCCTGGCCACTATACTGTAAAAAAGTCCCTCCGTGTGCCAGTATTAAAAACTGTTTGTGCATTAGCTGGAGCCTTTGCCAGCGAAATAATATCATCCCCTTTGTTTATTATATTGAAACTCGATAAAAGAAAGCATCAGAGAGGGGGAAAAAAAACCCGTCTGTGGTGTGAAATGAATGTTCTCGTCTGGGCTCCAGGATGCAGCCGTGAGCAATGGCTGTGGCATCGCCAGCGTCCGACAGCAGAACCACGGCATAGGGCTGCAGGGGGGCCCCACACCACCAATGGGGACAGTCCCCTTTGGGGCGCTGCCCCTTGGAGCCCGGCTGGCCATGCTGCACACTGGTTTTCCCAGCAAGGCAGGCCTGTGCATGCTCAGTTCTAAGTCCTGTAGCATTTGAAGTACCCCCTCAACCCCCAGTATTTTTCTGGGAAAGCAACCATGCATTGGCAGCTATTTCTGGCTCCAAGGTAGCACTGCAAATTAACACATTTTCTGTTGAGAAAAGACCTCGAACCAAAGCGTCCTTCTCAGATGAGAAAGGCAGCTCTTGTGTGTTGTCAATGCACTTGCAGAAGTTGATAGAACCACTTTACAAGAAGTTACATATTAAAAAAATCAGAGCAAAGCAAAACCAAGAACAAACAAAACCCCCCAGCTCAACACAGCTCCTGTACAAGGAAAGCATCACACACAGCTGAAATACTGTGAGATTCTAAAAGCATCAAGCAGCAAAGCAGAGGAGAAAGTATTAGTCAGCCTGTGGGGGCTTCGGGACAGTCCTCCCTATTTTATTTCACACTGGGAAGTGTTAGCTCAGTGGGGTCTTATGACAGTGGACCTGTGTTAACGCAATAGGAATTGTAGTAACAGCAACAACAACACTAACACCAACAGAAACAAAGGCAAAAAGTCAGCACGATATGGCAGGGTTGTAAGACCAAGGGAACAGCCAGTGCCCCGGGATGCCCTTGTGCTGCTCTAGGTGCAGGACCAAGCCATCAGCAGCAGCAATGCCACCTGCAGAGGACCCTACCCAGCCCAGGACCCCACTGCAGTCCCAGTGGGACCTCCACTGCGCTCATGGGAGCCATGTAACGTTCTCATGCTAGCAGCCCCATCACTCACATTTACTCCTTTTGGCCCTGTTTGCTGCTCGAATAAATGTACAGCTGCAGATGCTGAGCTCCAGCAGAAAGCTGAAGGATTTACATCCAGCTGGGGTGAGGTTTATAGCAGAGCAGCAGATCCTGGGGATGCATCCTCCTCTGCTTCCTCCCTGCAACACTGTGGAGCTAAAGATGCTCAAGACACAGAAGAGCTAAAGATGCTATTGTCCAGGGGACCCAATTCAGCTCTTGAGCCAAACCCCACCTTGGCCATAGGCTGAAGGTGCAGCACGTCTGGGATGCCAGTACCAGCAGTGGGCCCAAGCTGAGCATAATGCTATAACATGATGTAAAATATAGGCACAATCCTAGACCGCAGCAAACAAGAACAAGCCCAAATACAGCAGCTACAGAAACAAAGGAAGAAAAACTACTTACCTTTAGAAGGCCTCTGATAGGCAGGGACCTCCAGCAAGATACTCTTGCCCTCACTGCCAACTCTTAAATGAGGGCTAGGAAGGGGTGGATCCTGGCTCCAGCCCTCTGACCACTCAGGTACATTGCATGCACCTGAGCTCCCCTGGGTTGGCCCTGCCTTCCCACCAGGTGCTCCATCACTGCTTCAGGCCATGACTTAGCATTTCCACTACACTGAGGATGAGCATTGCTCTGTATTTTATTCCCTGACATCTCTGCTCCATTAACTCAGCCAGGCTCCAACACCGTGGCAATAAATACACGTCTCTAGCTCACAGGTGCTTCCCCACCGCAGTGATGTGCTCTGAAGTGCTTCTGTTTGGCTGAACAGGGTGATTCTGTACAACTTTTGAATTCAAAAAAGGTAAATTATGGCCACATTTTTCTGTGCTTGGTTTATAATGGACAGGGAGAGGCTGTGCTTAGGCTCCTAGGTGAAGCATGAAGAACTGGTCCCATTCCCAGCCCTACCCGGTCCCTGGGATGAGACAGAGCCTTTTCTGCAGTGCCACCGCCGATGCAGCGCCTGATAGAAGTTAGGCATTAACAATAAAATACCCACCAAACCCAGAGATCAATGACAGATCACAGCAATCCACAGCAGCAACAATGTGCTGGATGCTGGATGCTCTGCCATTCCCCAGCCATCAGCCCTCACTCAAGCTGCCTTTATTTAAGTGTTTGGTGCTTCGCAGATTACTTCCAGGCCCCTCAAGGGTAGAAAGTCTTTTTACCTCCTCTGGCCCCGAGACTGTTCCAACAGCTGTAACTATTTCGTTTTTAATTTACTTGATACAACTTGTCTCTGCTTAATCCATCAGGACAACGTTGAGGGTTCCTGACCCATAAATTTGGGGTGGAAGGGTGGGGGGGGGCTGAGGGAAAGGGAAAGAAAGGAAAGAAGGGAAAGGATTTTGAAAAATCGTGTCTAGATTGTAGCCAAATGTGTTCTCCCAGCTCACTGCAAAGTGCATGGCTGGGACCTGGGGGCGAGGAGAGACCTCAGCTTTTATCACGGTGACACATGCACACCCCTGGCCTGAGATTTTTCATCAACTTAAACCTCTGAAATGTTTCTGGAATGGATTTAACTCCTTTTTCCCTGCTAACCACTGCCTCTTATTTAACACAGATACTAAAGTGAAAAAAAAGACCACCTCCCTGCAGCTGTACATAAATATGCACAAATAGATTTTACATTGTGAATTTCTGACGGCCACACATCCCATCCTCCAGGTATCACTTTCCCTCCACTGCCAAACACGCTCTGCTTTGCGTTGGAAGTGGCACTGCTCTAAACCACTCAGCTGACCTTGGGCTAATTAGCTATGGGTGGGCATGTGCTTTGATTACAGGAAGAACCTTGGGCAATGAGGTGTGTTTTAAGGCTCACTTCTATGTGCGTCCATCATCTTTTGACACAGGAGAGACAGACAATAAGCCACAATGAAAAAAACAATTACACTCTAAAATATTAATGCATACATAGAATCATTGAATCATTAAGGTTGGAAAAGGCCCCTAAGATCCCCAATCCCAACTCAACCCACTATGACCATCTGTGTCCCTCAGTGCCACATCCCCATGGCTCCTGAACACCCCCAGGGATGGTGATCCCACCACTTCCTGGGCAGCTGTGCCAGTGCCCAAGTGCTCTTCCTGAGAAGAAATCTTTCCTAATATCCAATCTGAACCTCCCCTGGAGCAACGTAAGGCCATCACCTCTCATCCTATTGCTGTTACCTGCGAGCAGAGACCAACCACCACCAACATGAGAGTGTGCATAACCACATGGCCGCACCGTGATGACTCCCAGAACAAAGAACATTAAGAATTAAGCATTAAGAATGAGGCTTAGCTTTGGAAATCTCACTTCTCCGCAGTCACCCTCAGCCTCCAGCAGCTCCCCACGTGCGGACAGCAGCACCGCGGGGACGGAACTGATGCTAAGAGAGAACATTTCACGTTGGAGAATTTTTCAGCCTCACAAAAGGCAAAAAAAAACCCCAACATCCCTCTTCGAAACCCCGCGTCTCCATTTCTCACTTTAATTGTTTCACTGCAGTCCGTGTAACAATGCCTCAGTTTATTGGGAAAGACAAGAGGGATTTTTTCAGAATTACATGTAGATTCAGAAACCATATAGGAAAGGTTCTAATTATAACTATTAAATTCAGAGAATAAAGGGATACAGTATTCCTGGCTCTCTTGGTGGTTAGGAGTTATGCAATCCGCTCTGCGCTTTAAAATGTGTGGCAAACTATGTAATTTTTTAAAGGAAGAATTACTTTTATTTTATTAAAGTCACCTTCAACATTGTTCTGCGTTGGGTGATTGGCTTTGCCCCTTTTCCTGCCACTCTCGATGCAGAGCAGATGGGGAAGAGGTTTCGGTGAGACGTGCCGGAGGTGTGCTCTAAAAATAATAGCGCTAATAATGCTAATACTAATAAAACAGAATAATAAAAGCCCTCTGATGTGTGGACTCTTTTTGGTTGGCTCCTCCTACAATTCTCGGAGACCACGTTTTAGAATTGCTGGGTGATGATTATCGAGGGATTAGGGATTAGCGTGGTGGTTTGACTGCTTGTCAAAAGCCTTACGAGGATACACAGATTAAAATAATTCACTTTTCTTTCCCCCTTCTCATCAGTAGTGAAGCAGATGATTTTAAGCCCCATGTAACCTCCAATGGGCAATGAGATTTTCCAAGTGATCTCATGCTATCTGGCTCAATTTTGCTCTGGTTTGAGAGCTGCAGTGGGATTTTGTAGTAACTGTAGGGCTCAATTAGATGGCAGGAGCTCCACAGGCTGGCACTCTCATTTAGAATGTTGGGAAATAAGAGATAAATGCAAAAACTAAATGCAATACAGCTGACGACTGCAAGAAAGGAGGTTGCAGGAAATAAATGGGGAAATATACTGCTAACACAGATACATCCAAAAGATGTGCAGGACACAGAAGCAGAGCTCCACTCAGCCTATTCTGGTCAATACATCTGGCTGGGATAGCACTTTGTCACTTAGTGATTGTAATGGAATTGTTTTCTTCTTCTTCTGTACGGGCTCTAGAAAATTCCCACTGATTTTTAACAATTGTGTGGGTAAACCCAACCTTTCACCTATTCTTCTCTCCCTTCCTATCCTATCCTATCCTATCCTATCCTATCCTATCCTATCCTATCCTATCCTATCCTATCCTATCCTATCCTAT
>JANHGO010002983.1:0-28346 GCA_024606505.1 Aquila spilogaster
CAAGGGGTGCACTACAGACCCAGAGCAGTGGCTGCGAAACCCTCCGGCTGCAGCGGGAGCCCCACCGGGACAGCAAACCAGAGCGGAGCGCCAGCCCGCCACTCTTCCCCTCCTCCCCGGGAAGGCAGCAGCCCCCGGGCCGGCTCTGACCCGGCCTCACCCCGCAGCTCACGGCCTGTACGTGCCGTAGGGTACCGCCGTCGAACGGCACAGCTGCAGCCCTGCCCCTGCTCACCCCGGTCACTCACCGCAGCCCGGCAACAGCGGCTCACCCTCCTGCGCGGCGCTCGCCGGGGCTTTAACCAGCCCCCCCGGATTTATAGACCCAGCCCGGACTATTAGTGTCTTCCTTGGGCGCGTCCATCTCTGCTGGTGACGGGGGAGCCCGTAACATTTTCCTGCCTGCCAACAGCGAGTTAGCCCGAGGGATTTGGGTCAACTTGCGCCTATCCCCTCAGAAACAGTTCGTGTCTCCTCATTCTTCCCGGGTCCCAGCTCTAAGCGGGGAGAAATACGAAATGACAAAGGAAGACGCTTCCGCGGACTCCCCCGCGCTGAATGGGCCCTGCCCGGGGGAGAAGGCCGGGGGAAGGGCTGGGTGGTGTTTACGGAAGAGTAGCGTCGATCCGGACCGACCCCGCCCCGCGCTGGGGAAGGGGCGGGGTCTGCGCGTTAGCCCCGCCCCGGAGCCTCCTCAGGGGATGGGGTGACACACGGGCCCCACAGAAGCTGGCGGAGGGGGGAAGAGGCGAAAGCGGCCGTTCTCGTTGGGGGAAGTGGCGGTACCTCAGGGCGTATTTGCCCGTCTCTGTTCACTGCGCTGCCAGGGAAGCTTTAAATATGCCCCCACGAGCCTTCCTGCCCTGGTTTCCTTAGTCTCTCGACGGAGGGGTGAGGCCCTCCCTCCCCTCCGCCATCTTGGCCCCCCCACTGCCACTCCCCCGCCATCTTAGCCTCAGGGGAGCCACTCAGGACCGTGGCGGGTTTAGTCACCCGCCGTGCTCGTGGCTGTGGTGTTAGGAGGCCTGCTGAGCGCCCCTTGAGGAACGCAGCGTGAAGCAGTACAGCACTATTATTATAAATGCTTTGCTTATTGCTGTACTGACCCCATTGCACCGGCCAGCTTCACACACCCCTTGGGCCAGCAGTACCTGTCAGGGTCATCGTCTCTTCCTGTCACAGGAGCTACGTGCCACCATTGCCTCACTCACCAGGAAGCGCGGACGGCAAAACACTGGCAGTCATCTCTGAGGCAGGAGGTAACTAAACCAAGCCTCGCTCATCATGAAGAAACAGAGCTCCCCTTCCTGCAAATCATTATGTCATCTTTAGCTTGCATGACGAACTATATGGGATAGATGTTGTATTCACATAGACCAATGCCCGTTGTAGGTCCTATTATAATATAGCCTCTGCTATAAAAGCAAGGGCTCAAAGCTGGGAACGGAGTTCAGCTACGCCAAGTGCCAAGTGCCCTTCTCGAGTGGGAGTGCTTGCTCCCAGCGATGCAGAGCACCTGTCAGCCCTGCCGCTCTGAGCCCAGCCTTTAAAGACATTAAATGGGATTAAGTCCAACAGTCTAATCCGATAGCTTCCATAAAGAAGACGATGTTTTAAATAACTGTGTTTGCACTACTTTGCCCCAGTTTGTGCATGTCACATGGCAACAACAATCTGAGAGAAGCTCAAAAGAGCTTTGGAGAAGACTGACTGATGGTGTACAGATGGACTGCCTTGCACAGGACTTCTCACTTCCAAGGACGTTATTTATTATTATTTTTTCCACCCATATTGGCTTAAATGCCATCTGAAAGATGGTGGAAACCTGAGTTCTGGTCTTTGCTGTGATGGCTGCTGATGCCTTTTATTAATTAACCAGCTATATCATCTAAAACTGCACAAAGAGTACTTGCAGCAAACATCAGGGCCAGTGACTCAGGGTCCACTTGGTGTGCTGTCTGTGTGGACCAGCAATTGTGGAAACCTGTGGTGCTCAGTGGCCTAGCTTGCACAGGGAGGGAAAGGGATGCCCCAGCCTCACCAAATAAACTAGCTTCTAAATATTTATATGAAAGATCAACTTTAAAGGAAAAAGTATCTCAGGGTCTCAACCTACATCACAGAGTAAGAGATGGAATTCCAGAAAGGGATGGCTTTAAAACAACTTTTTTTTTTTCAGCTGTAGCAGTGCCCTTCTCCCACAGCATGCCAGCTGTTTTGGAGCCCATTCTTAAGTATCTAGCTCGCTCTATCTATCTGTTGTAATCTCAAATGTGCATCTGTACATATAGCTGAGGCACCAAAGACATGCTTCAAGATTCCAGTCCAAAGGCCAAGAATAAGTTAGAAACTGCAGTACTCAGAACTTAACCTCATTTTTGGTTTCAATTCCTTCCTGATCCAGAGGCACTGAAGCTATAGGCCATTATCTGGATCTTGAAGTAGATTATCTACTGTGGAGATTTTCTCCACAGAGAAACATCACTCATTTCTTGTTGTCTGTGTCTTCTGCAATGTCATCCAGGAAAATAATTGTACAGCCTTTAAATTTGTTCTGCTCAATTAAGATCAATGTCTTTGTGTCTTATATAGGACATGCAGGTATGTGTTGGTTTTGGCTGGGATAGAGTTAATTTTCTTCATAGTAGCTAGTATGTGGCTATGTTTTGGATTTGTGCTGGAAACAGTGTTGATAACACAGGGATGTTTTTGTTCCTGCTGAGCAGTGCTTACACAGAGCCAAGGCCTTTTCTGCTCCTCACCCCACCCCACCAGCGAGCAGGCTGGGGGGGCACAAGGAGTCGGGAGGGGACACAGCCGGGACAGCTGACCCCAACTGACCCAAGGGATACTCCACACCATATGACATCGTGCTCAGCAATAAAACTAGGGGGGAGGTTGGCGGGGGGCGGGGGAGGGCATGGCTTGGGGACTGGCTGGGCATCGGTCAGTTGGTGGTGAGCAATTGTTTTCATTTGCATTGCTTGTCTGTCTTGGGTTTTATTTCTCCGTCTTTGTTATTTTCCTTTTCATTACAATTTATTATTATTTTATTTTATTTCAATTATTAAACTGTTTTTATCTCAACCCACAAGTTTTCTCACTTTTACCCTTCTGATTCTCTCCCCCATCCTGCTGTGGGGAGTGAGCAAGTGGCTGTGTGGTGCTTAGTTGCCAGCTGGGGTTAAACCACAACAAGGTACAAATTTGGAATTTTGACTAGTGTCTCAAGTTGGCCTTAATTCTTGGTCTTTCACTACAGTGAAGCACTGTTAATTGAAATGAAGGACTAGTTTGTGCTCAGCCTTTGCAGCAAGTTAGTTCATAACCTTTCCTTACTGTTACCAGTAAAACTGGCAAAGACAATAAAGCCTACAATTAATGCACTGCTTTATCCAGCAAACAGCAACGCAGCTACGAAGTGGGTAAGACATGCAGCTGCATTTGGCCCCGCAGGTCAGAAATGTCCCAGTATGTGCCTAACTGACGGTTAGAGTGGGAGGAGAGGGAAAAGGGCAAGGCATGTTACTATTTACACCAGGGCCCATGACGACTAAGTTGAGAACATAACTTGAAGTCACAAGATATTTTGCCCTAATCCTAATAACTGAGCCAGGCAGACTGGCTTTAGCACTAACAGATGGATGTTAAGACTCTGGGTTGACTGAGACCATCAGGCCCCGATTTGATAATAGGCTCAAGGGTGAGACAAAAAGTCTACAAGGCAGGCAAAACAGAATATTGAAACTTCTCAGAGAAAATGGTACATCAGTCAACTCTCCAACCACACTAGTCCGCAGTGTCTAGCTACTTTACCACCTCAGCAAATTCCTAATGCACACTCCTCTCAGCACTTGTGGTCTTTCTGTACATAAGAAATAAAGAGTTTGACCCACTGTGTCAAATACAATGAGAAGCTGTTTGTAGAGTGGTATTCTTGGTCAGAAATAGTTTCTATTGGTTCCTTGGTGAGAAAAAGCCTTAGCTAGTACATCACTAACATTTTCCTTGTCACTGCCAAGCTGGAGAAGGAGAAATGGTATGACAGTTACCTATGCTGCCTTACTACCTGAAACAGATTTACATCCCTTGATGCTTAACATTGATGATCCGCTTGATTACTGTCTCTGGTAACATCCATATGGCTCAGTTCTTACGGTAAACTCTCTGAAATAAACAGCTTCAGAGCTAAAATGCTGCATCTTAGGGTACTACTACAAATCCTGGCCTTTCTAGACCCTTCCTAAATAGAAATCTGAGATCCCCCTTATCATAAAGTAAGACAGCTAAGGCTGTGGCTAGATGTTCACTGTGGAAACTCTGCTATTCTGGCCTTCCCAGGGTGCTTTTTTTACTGCTGAAGATTTCTACTCCCACGGTGTTGAGGAGGACAGAGTATTCTGAGGGTTCCCCACCCATTTCAGTGCAAGCCCCACCCCGTATCAGCTCCAGCCACCTCTAGGATGTATTTAAGACAACCTCCTGACTCCGTGCAAGCTCTCCACTACTTGTTAGGGTCAGGGCAACCAAGTTCTGTTGTGGTGTCCATAACCTGCAGTCACTCCAGCATCCTCTTCAGCTAGTGACTTTTGGCCTCAAGTCTGTGCATTTGACAGAATTGTGCTGACAAAATGCCTGAGACAATCAACTATAAATTCTCCTTCTATCACCCATGCTAGTAGTTACTGACTAGAACACCATGTACAGACCAAACAGTTCAGTTTATCCTAAAACTTGGCAGAAGTATTGAATGGAACTGGATTTGCTGGGCTGAAATCGGGGCCTGTGATCCTGCCTAGGTTTAAGAGTCACTGCCTCTGAAGAATACTCAACCTAAAATTTATTAAAAAAAAAAAAAGAAAAAGAATCTACTAGGAATCAAAGGAAAGACCAAGAATAGAAAATGTCTTCCAAGACAAAACTGGATCGGATTTCTTGCTGTAATCAAATAGAGAAACAGATACATTACCACGTCAAGCTTTTATCTTGCAATGAGTTATGGCTTACACATTAATATAATGAACTTCCACTCATGGAATGACTTTTGGCAAGCAATGCATTTCAGTATAACATAAAAGCACAAGAAGGAAATACATCAAATTTGCACTGACAGTTCAGCAGCCTAGGTGTAGAACTGGAAAGAGCTTGTTGCTACTAACATTTTTTTATCTTAGAGACACTGAATCTACATGTGTAAGATCTTTGCCCAGAAGCCCCAGTAGAGCTTTAAAGCATTATTTTCATTCATTGACTCTGTGTCTTGAACAGAATTTTCTTTCATCCCACACAGAGCTTTAATACAGGCAAATATTAACAGATACAAACATGAATACAGACTTTTAAAAAGTTAGCTTTAGATAGAAAGATACACATTAAAATACAGAAGAGTAGTAACATGTCTGAGGGAGAAACCAACTGCCAAGAACTTTTCATTGTGTTGTTCTTCAAAAACCAAACAACAAATCATTTTGAAACTACCACCATTACTACTGGTTGTCTAGCAGTTGTTTGCTTTTAGCCCAGGTCTAAATCCATTATTGCTTTGCATGATCCTAGTTTTCAAAAATACTTGACAGCCCATCCTGATACCCTAGCTACTCAGCGTGTCTATCAGATAGGAGGATGGAGGTGTTAGAATCTGAGTAGCCTCATTGGTCAGGCAGTTGGACTAGATGATTATTGTAGGTCCTTTCCAACTGGAACTATTCTGTTCTGTTCTGTTCTATTCTATTCTATTTCTGTCTGAAATGGGGTAAGTGTGGGGACGAAGCAGTGGAGAAGATTTTTTAGCATGTTTTTATTTTTAGGATTCTCCAGTACAGGCTCTGTCACATTGGACTTGTTACAATGCTGTCCTAGGTCCAGAATCCTGGGTCCAAGTGCCACATGGAAGCTGCCAGCAACATGCAGACTGCATCTGATTGCAAGCTCTCTTCTACTAACTCTGAAATAGCAACTTCCAATCTGCATCTGGCTTTGAATCTCCAGGCAACTCATGAAACAGAGTTTCTGGACAGGAGAGTAAGTCTTGCTTCCAATTTGAAAGGGAGCAGCGAGCAGGACATCAGCACAGGGGCCTCAAGAACTGAAGAAGGCCAAGCAAATACAAGTGCAATGTACTCCATCAGCTAGTATATGAAAAAGTTGGTATTGGTGTTGCCTGCAATGTGCTTGTTGAGGTTAAAAGAAAATATGCCCCAGTCCTTTCTTGTCAAAATTAGGACTCGCTTCCAGCATTGTAACCCATAGTCACAAAAATCAGATGCAGTAACACACCTTGGCCTTGCACTGTGCACGTGGCAACAGCTTTACATGAAAGGTTACAAAAAATCTGTCCCTGTAAGCCATCAGTTATTAAGGGTCTAGACCCAAAACATCGTAAAATTTAGTGACCTGGCAGAACAGTTTGATGTCTATCAGGTAACAGTCACTATGTTAACCTGTTCAGTTAGGGCTAAAGGACATAAAAAGAGGTACAATAGTGATGAATTCAAGGTGTATTTTTTAAACAGTTAGGGTTTTCTGTGCTATCATCTGTCCCATAGTCTGGCCCAAAGCAGTAGGCAGACAGCAGAAGGGGACTTATGTTGTATTTTTTCCAAGTTCCTACAATCAAGCAAGTATATGATAACAACTTAAGATACAACTACTCGTTTTCTGAAAAGGGTTTAAGCAGCTCTTTCTGATGCTGGAAAATTTGAGCGATATTCAAAAGAAGTTTTAGAGTTATTCCCATATATCTCCCTTCCACCCAAACACAGGTGTAGAGCACATTCTCCTCCCCTTTCCACCATGTAAAAGAGTACCCACCCCCCAGCCCTCTGTTACCAGTGCCCTAAAATTGCAGCGTCAAGCCCACCCAGTTCCCTTGCATTAGGATCCTCTAATACACGATCAGATGCTTTTTTTTCCCCCGATACGACCGCTAATTAATTCAATGCACAGCAGGCTGCTTCCTCCACCAGCGCCTTATCCCTCTGCTCTGCCTTGTTCTCTCCTTCCCCGCTCTCCTTTTCTTGCCAGCACATCCAAATCAGTCTGCTCCCACCTCCATCTACTCTGAGTCCTTACTAGCAGGAGAAAAACTGAGAGCAGGAAGAAGATCTAATGGCGGGTCTGTGCTCCGCACCCTGGCAGGCCCTAGCTGGAGCCAGCGGTGCCGGGGAAGGCCTGCTCAGCCTTTCCTGTCCTGTGCCGGGACATGCTCTGTTGGGAAGACGAACGCAGCGGGCTCATGCCGACGTGGTGAGGCAAAAGAGCATGCTCGGAGTGCAAAGGCTCCGCAGGGAATTTCGGTGCGGAGCTCCCGGCCTCTACCGAGTGCGCTCAGACAAAGCAGTGCGTGAAACCGATGGGAGCTTGCGGCGGGCCAGCAGCACCCCTGCCAGTCAAGGCAGCTGTTGTGGGCCCGAGGGACCAGCCTGATGCCAGGTCTCTGCTCTAGAGGCACTAGAGCTGGGCGGGGGTGTGTTGCCTACGGAGAAAACAATTTTCTCCACGCCTTGCCCTCGGAGCTTGCTGCAGTGGTTCCAGCCGAAATCACAACCGAGCAAAAGAGAAGTTGCATGAGGCGGGAGCCCGCCGCGCTCTGCCACCAAAACCACACTCAAGACTCAAAACCGGCAGCGGGACCGGGCTGGGCTTGGGGACACCAGGGCGCCGGGGGGCGGGGGCACCGGGAAGCAGGGGGCACCGGGAAGCAGGGGGCCCGAGGCCCTCCCGACGGTGACCCCCGTGGGTCTGTTGGCCCCCGCAGGCCGCGCCGCGGAGATCGGCGGCGAAGAGAGGCCCAAAGGCGGCGGAGTTGCGGATGGCGGCGGGGGAGCGGCCGCGCTAGGACACGGTGGGGGTCGAGCCCCGAGCCAGGCCCAGGCGTGTAGCCTGGTGGCAGCGAGAGATGGCGACGCCCGTCGTCACCAAGACGGCCTGGAAGCTCCGTGAGTGGCGTCGGGAGGCGGGTGGCAGCGGGGGAACCGACTGCTGGGAGCGGGCCCAGAGGTGGGCTGGGCAACTGGCACTGCACCGAGGTGATCCGCTCATCCCCTGTCTCGGGGCAGAAGAGCAGATTTCTGTGCTATCTTCATGAAACTGCCGAGTTATGGGAACCCTCAGCCCCAGATCCCCCTTCTCTACCTAGGCATGAGCTCGTGGTGCTCGGCTCTGCCCCGCCTCAGCATCTTCTTCAGTGTTTGTGGTGCTGGTGGGGGGGCTCATTGTCGTTGTGCCCCCGAGAAAAGGACCTGGGGGTGAGGAGAGGGCCCACAGCCTGGCCCTGTGGACGAGTTGGTGCCTCAGCAGCAACACTTAAACATCCACTCTATTATGAAGAATGAAACCCGGAGGAGGGAAAGCACGGGGTGCTGACGCACTCCTATTGGTAGCAGCAGTGCTCAGCATCTGTACTTTCCTTTTTTATGAGTGAGTTGGTCTCTTAATACTAATTGTACTACTCTTTTTGCCTTTGGTTCTTTGTGCACATACCTCCTTTAGCGTTGTCCTAAGGAAGATTGGTCTTTCAACACAGAGCATACTTACTTTCAGCTTGGCTCGTCCCATTTACAGTCCATTTGCCTCTGTAATTTGAAAGGTGTTCCTCCAGCTGAAGTGAAAGTTGCGCAGTTTTGCTTTCAGAAAAACACTCCGAGCCTGAGATCAAAGTACCTGTAATTATTGCAGCAGCTGTCTGATGGCCCTTTGGATTAGTGGTGTGTTTTACACGATCACATCGCCCTTCCTACCAGAGCAGCTCCAGCAAGAGCTGAATTGATTACTGCCTGGCCCTTTTACAACAAGTTTCATACCTATTAGTCCTACAAATGCAGTAAACTCACAAAGAAGAGAGCAGTCAGGGAAAGAAATTGGTAAATACATCAGCCAAAAGCTCCTGCCAAAAATTTGGGTGGATTTTAACATCCATTATAAAAATAGATGTCTGTGCAAAAGTGCTCTTTTGGCTTATCTTTTGCCCTACGCTTGTATGGTAAGGCTTTATTTCCTAGAACTCTGGCATTCCCATCAGCCACCCAGTTCTTAACAGTCTTTCGGTATCAGCCACATTTGCTCCTTTGTGCCCCTTCAGCTAAATGCCCATCCTTCCTCTGTCGCAGTGGCACGCTGCATTGCTAAGTTTCACTTTGTTGCCTAGTGGCAAGGTAGCACAGCCCGTGCCAAAGCGCAGGGGAGGCAGCTCCACCTCTCCCTCTGCTGAGTCTGGCTTTTGCTCTGTCAGGTAACAAACTGTACTGAGTCCCTCTGGGGTTGGACGCAGCTCTCCAGGTTAGAAGTCTTTCTCTAGGTGTCTGTGTCTGCTGCTTATCATTGCAACTTCTGAAGCAGCTCTGTTTACTGAGACCCACCTCGATGTGGAAGGAAAGGCGGCCTCTGTGAGTAGGTTGCTGCAGTCTTTAAAAGCTACTGAGTTGCTGCTGGGGAGAGAAGATGCTTTTCGGAAGCCACGTGAGTGCTGGAGTCGTGAAGCTTGGCCAGCAAACATCTTAAGTGCAGCAGGCAGAGCCCAGAAGGACTGTTTGAAGCCAGATAATAGTATGACTTATTATCTGAACTGCAGGCTGCTGCAGCTTGTCCGGTGGAAACTGGAAAGGCTTTCCGGAGCAAGAAGATTTATTTTATCTCTTTGGGGGGATGGGTGGAAAATCTTTAATGTGGACCATCCTAACAGCTTGCTTCGTTTTGTGCAGAAGAGATCACGGCTCACAGCAGCAACGTGTCCTCGCTAGTCCTGGGGAAGAGCTCGGGCCGACTGCTGGCAACTGGAGGAGATGACTGTCGGGTCAATGTGTGGTCAGTTAGCAAGCCCAACTGCATCATGGTGAGTGTGGGCCCACTTCAGCTTCCTGCAGAGGGGAGCATTAACTCTGAGACATGGAGGGTGGCGAATGAGAGAGGAGATTGTTGGGTTGTAGCCTGTGGGGCTTCCGAATAGAACTTATCGACACAAAGCCAGGTGACCAGATGCTAGCAAAAGATTGTGACAGAATTTGGTGATCAGTGAGACCGCTGCTCCAAAGAGGATCGGGGATGGCTCTCTGCTTCAGCAGAACTAGTATTTTCTCAGATAACAAATATTGAGCCTTCTGTTACTGTGCTGCAGGTAATTACACTTTTGTATGAGGACAGCTTGTCTTGTAGTGCAAGCTACAGGGGCCAAATTTGCACCTTGGAGTTTGCCCTCCTAGCAGGAAACATCCCAACCAGGATGCATTTCCACCTGTCCCACAGTCACTTAATTGTTAGCACAAAGTTAGAATACTTTGCTGACTTGACTTTAGGCTGGGGAAGAGTAATCCTGGGCACAGTATGCTAGAAAGAGTAGGGTTACCGCTACAGCACACCATAAATGTATTTAACAGCTGCCTGTGCTGTATCACTTTTCCTTCAAGTAGGTGTTGTGGAAGAGCATCTTGAGTAACTGTCCCTCATCACTTGTTTAATTAACAACAAAATAATGTTGCATTACAGAAGGATTTCTCTAGGCAGAGTGAACCTTGTGAGGTAGAGTTGGGATTCGAGGTGGTTGCATTTTGGGGATGAGTGAGAAAAAGGGACTTAGCGAGTAGCAGTGCAGCTTGATTCTTGTTTGAGTTCTTTCCCTCCCTGCACAGTGACAGTTGCAGCCCTGGAGCACTGCAGTTGTACTTGAAATCCCATCAGAACAGGTGACTTTCCACTGGCATCCCCAGCTTCTGTACCTGTGTGGAGGCACAGAGCTAGCTTAACTGTTTCAAAAGACCTGTGCCGAGGATGAGGTAAAGCAGGGGATAATCATATTGCTTAATTGATGAGCAAAAGGCCTATAATAGTAGTGTGTACGTTGATATTAAATACTAGCCTTCTCAAAATTCTCAGATAATTGGTAAGCTTTCAGATGCTCAAGGATGAAAGAAAGTGCATACATGTGAATTAGAAGCTCTTGTTTCAAATTAATATTTCAGTGATAGCACCATGTTATCATTGTGACATCCAGTGCTGGCAGCAACATGTGGCTCCTTGCTTATGGGAAGGTTTTGAGTGGCCGTGCTTTTGTGCTTGCTTTGATTTTGTAACCTGTTTGTAAGACCTATATGACCCACTTAAAATAAGCACAGTGCCATTGTGCTTGCGTAGCATAATTCCTGTAATATAAGCATGTGTCAGCCTCGTCTGGGCATCTGCATGTAATGTTTAGCTGCACATGTTTCTGTTGATGCGTCCTTGAAAAATTAGTCAGTGTTCCAGAAAGTGGGATAACGTGGAAGATACGTGCACGGTGCTAGGTGTGGGGATGCTCTTTGGGATGCTCTACCATACTGGTAGCTGCTGAGGGAGAAGGAGCAGTGGCACAACCAGCTGGTCCCAGCTGATGGCTAGATGGTTTCCAGTTGAGTGTGCACCATGCCGCTGTGGACTTAAACAGTGCCCAGATCTGTGTCAGTAACCATTGCTTGTGACTTGTGGTTTTTATTGCAGAGCTTGACAGGCCACACAACACCCATCGAGAGCCTACAGATCAATGCCAACGAGGAACTCATTGTTGCAGGGTCCCAGTCAGGGTCCATTCGAGTCTGGGACCTGGAAGCTGCCAAAAGTGTGTTTCTATGAGTTTTCTCTTCTGTTAATACACACATTTTTGCAATATCTTTATGCTCAATGTTTATGCCAACTCACAATGTTCCTAATGTAAGAAAGAAAGCCCAGCATTGCTTTTGTCTGAATTTCCAGTACTGTTAGAGGGCGTTTTGGAATTCCTGCTTGAGACAGTGGAGCTCTGTGTATATACTGAAGCAGAAATTTGTGCATGTATTGTGGAGATGGAGCTGAGGAAGTAGTTTCCAGGATTTTGACCTCATCTGAGGTTGAAATCTCTATT
The DNA here is from genome assembly GCA_024606505.1 of Aquila spilogaster. Classification (NCBI taxonomy): domain Eukaryota; kingdom Metazoa; phylum Chordata; class Aves; order Accipitriformes; family Accipitridae; genus Aquila; species Aquila spilogaster. The sequence continues at coordinate 11,867 of JANHGO010002983.1, forward strand.
CCAGATAAATTTTTTTCTACTCATCAGGAGTAACGGGGCACATATAAATCATACTCATAGCCTCAGCTTAAAATTATCAGCCTTAGTAAAAGGATACACTTAACTCTAAAATCAGAATGGAAATTTGAAGTGTATTAGGTTCTACACAAGTCCGGGAATCTCCTGCTTGCTGACCTCTTGCTCTCACTTTTAGGTTCTGACTTTCCTTTTTTCTTCAGTTTATATTGAGGACTTTTTGTTCCTCAGTTTTTCTCCCCTTCTGCTCTTGCATGGCCATATGAATAGACAAAGACCTAATTTTTATTAAACTATAAAAGCTGTGCACTCATCAAGCTCTGATCCTTTAAAGGACAACTGCTGAGTCATACGTTATTTATTGCCTTTTTGCCAAATCCTAAAACAAATTTGCTAAAGTGCTGTGAATCCCTGGAGTGCATTCCAGCAGAAATACTGTAAAATCAATTAATGGTTCTTGTAGTTTGATTCTTACTCATAAGTCTGTTTTCATTACCTCTTCTTCTTAGTTTGTTTGAGCTAACAAGGCAAGCAGCAGGTGTCATAGATAATAAAGAGCACTTTTATCATTCAGACAGTTAGAATCAGTTCAGTTATAGCATAGTTTTGCTCTACCAGTGCAGCTTAACTGATCTGGCTGAAGTTAGTAGTAGCCCTCTGAGCCAGCATCTGTGCAAATGAGCATTCCGAGTCTGGCTCGATCTAATTCATACCAGGGGAACCATGACATTGTCCCAGATGACTGGTGGCAGAGAGACATTGCCCCATCATTATCTGAGCAATTTTTGCTTCTCGGCGTTGAGTTCTGCACTCATCTGTGCACTCAGAGATAGATGTACCTGTTCAACGGGTCCCTTCTGGTTTCCAGAATTACAAGTGTTACTTTGTTGATGGCTTGCTTAAACGCTGGGTCATTTTCTCTGCCTCATGCTTCCTGAGTGCCCATTCCCAGCCTTTGGGATGCTTCTTGTAAAGGGTGGTTGAATGAGCCCGGTGCAAATACTGGAACGTAGAAGTAGAACGTAGAAGAGGTAGAAGTCAAGCTTGTGTCAGGACTGAGGTGCAGAGTGCTTGAAAAGGGCCCATCTAACAGCCACAAGGTGAATGGTGTCCCTTCCACTTCCTGGCTGGAACTACCCCACCCCATTGTTTTGCTCTTTGCAACGAGTGGAAAAATAACACTGCCAGACAGCTGCCTCTAAGCGTCACTTTTTAGTTTTATTTACAGATTGGACACCGCTGAGTTCTGATCATAGTTTCCACACCTGAGGACAGGGATTTCATTAAGATCACCGGATATTGCCCATTCATTGCAGAGGAATTGGATTAGATGACCTTCAAAGATCCCTTCCAACTCAAATGATTTTATGATTGTATGAACATGGGCCCTCTGTTGCTGTTTCTGTGCATTGTGTGGGTAAAGTTGAAGGCATTTTGGTAGAATAATATCTACAGGTGAATAAACTATGCGTAGCATTTGTTTAGTGGTGAGGATAGTCTTGCTAAACTTCTGCATGCTGTTGGGGTGAAATGAAGTACTAAATACTTGCTCCCAATTCTTTCTCTCCGCTTTGCTTCTCCTTTTCCCAGTTCTTCGTACATTACTTGGTCACAAAGCAAACATCTGCAGCCTTGATTTCCATCCTTTTGGAAGTTTTGTGGCATCTGGCTCTTTGGATACAAACATTAAGGTAAAGCCTGCCTTCCCCTAGAGATTACTCGCTTTACTTGCAGTCCTTTTTTTTATGAAGAGCACCAGAATGTGTCTTATGCTGAGCTGCTGGTAGATGCTGTACATCACCATTAGCGTGTGTGTGGGCAGGTGTATTTATGAGTGCTTGTGAAATTCATGCATGTGTTTTCACAGTGGTAGCTCATGAGGGTGACTCCTCAGTTGTGGAATGTGGCTTGTTCCGTGAGGCTCAGGTTAGGTGCCCGCTGAGAGCTGGTGTCAGCAAGCACAGATGTACTCATTGCTGTGGGGTGCACCTGCTTCAGCAGACTGGTATTTGACTGCAGCAACAGAGCTTCTGTAGTAGGAAATACCTCACAGAAGTGATTCTCACTTGAGAAATGAGGTTAGGAAATGTAGCTGGAGCAAGCAGGGGTTTAACAGCCCCTCCAGTGATTTCATTCTGCTGTGCTATCAGCTTGGTGACACCTTGTTTTGACAGGGCTCTTGTACCTCCCCACACACACACCATGTACCATTCTAAGCATTTATTTTTGTTTGCTTTTGTCCCTTGTAGCTCTGGGATGTAAGAAGAAAAGGCTGTATCTTCAAGTATAAGGTAAAATACTTCATTATCAGGAGAAGGATTTCTGTCTAGGGCTTGTGGGCAAAGCTTATAGTGATAATGTGCAATTAACTTCTTAATTTCCTGATATAAAAATAAGATCTGCATGTGAAGTGGTTGATAAACCTCTGTAGGCCTCTGTGAACTGTACGGGAACATGAAATGGATATCATAGGAGTTAATGTACTGAAGTCTGGTTGGCTTCAGTGGGATATGGAGAGCATCCATGAGTAAGTGTTTCTTCTTGCTGTGGCTGCTATTACCGTGAATTCCTCACTGCACTGAGATGATTCTATTCACAGAGCCTTTTTCTACCCAAATAACTATATATTAAATATATCTTATTATGTATAAATCTCATTTAGAAGCCAATTTAATGGCATGCTCATCTGTCTTAACGAAGAAATCTGTTTAGCTCAAATTTGATTCTCATTAGTACAGACAGATCTGTCTTTACCACTCTTAAACTGATGCCAGAAATGTCTAGAAGAGAGACCTTATGCCCACTTAGTGTGGATGGGTCTAGTCTTGCATAGAGTGTAGTATTCTGTGAGTTGTGGACTCTGTGAAACAGTTACTCAGTTTTATTTCGTTGCACTGTATCATACTGAAAGACAAAAGGCAGAATTCCCTCTAAAGGAAGGAAAAAAAAAAAGCCAACAGGAAAATGGGAAATTCTTTTTGTTTTTCTGGTTGCAGAGTCACACACAAGCAGTGAGATGCCTTCGGTTTAGTCCTGATGGCAAGTGGTTAGCCTCTGCCGCTGATGATCACACTGTAAAGGTAATTTATTATGACATCTCCCTTATGTTATGTGGAATGCTGGACTTGCTGGTTGGTTGGTTGGTTTGTTTAACCAGGCATTGCCAACAGTCCCTCACAGCTCCCTTCTGTTTGTTAGGCAGCTGGCTGGGCTCTGTGGCTTTGCCAGGATAAGTGTTTATGGGGATCATGTCCAGAGGCCCAGAGCATCCCAAAATGAGTTACGTGTGGTGAGGTGCCCTTGTCCAACAGATATGTTGGCACAATGCACGTGAAAATTCAGGTTTTGATGATGGTAGAATTGTGATACTTAAACATGGCAGGGGTCATCTAAGTAAAAGTTATTCATTAGTAATATTTACTAAATACCTTTATTTGGTAAGTTGGACGCACCATATCAATTTCAGACTCTGTTCTTGCCTTCTTCCAGCTGTGGGATCTGACTGCTGGGAAGGTAATGTTCGAGTTTACAGGACATTCTGGCCCAGTCAACGTTGTTGAATTCCATCCCAATGAATACCTTTTGGCTTCTAGCAGCTCTGACAGGTAAAGACGGGGGAAAGAGAAAAAAGGGACTTGTTGATAACAGTTCCCTTTGCCCTTCCTTTTAGGAACATGGCAGGCAGGAATGTCACACGACTCAAACCATTGCAAGAGCGTGCCACCTAGCCAACAGCATGTCATACCTGTGATGTACAGAATATAGAGCTCTTACCTTCTCATCCAATGCTTTCTGCCGTGCTAGAAAACAATGCAGTGGGCTCGAGTGGCTCACTAATCCTGCGTACATAGCAAGCAGTTCTCTGGTTCTGCTCTAAAAACCTATACATTTCAAGAGCCTTGAAGCATCTTGGGCTGGATTTATAGATCTTAGCTAGACTAGTCCTCTGTGCAAGTTCATCATGCATGCACAACAGTGGAAGTCGTTCTAGTTATGGATATGTTATTGTTAATACTGAATCCTAAGGCAGATTTCCAGACAGGTGAGCAATGATTTTTATTCTGTCCTGTGCACAGGACCATTCGTTTCTGGGACTTGGAGAAGTTTCAAGTTGTGAGCTGTATTGAAGAGGAGACTACTCCCGTCAGGTATATTAAATTCCTACCACACTGTACCAGGCAGAGACCAAATTTGGGGCTGGACTGGAGGATTTTATGAAAGGAAAGTTGTGGAGAGACACTTGCATGAGCTCACCCCATCAGTGGGATAATGACTGAAAACGGTGCTGGAGGTGTTCAATGAAGTCAGGGTTACAGCCCTGGGGAGCATGCAGGGTTGGAAAGCTGTGTCTAAATTCTCCATCTGCCTTCTCCCAGGTGTGTTCTTTTCAACCCAGATGGCTGCTGCTTGTATGGTGGCTTCCAGGATTCGCTGCATGTGTACGGCTGGGAGCCAGAGCGCTGTTTTGATGTGGTCTTGGTGAACTGGGGGAAAGTAGCTGACTTATCTATCTGCAACAACCAGCTGGTAAGACACCGTTTGTGAGGAGGAGGAGCTGGGGAGGTGGTGGTTGCAAAACACGAGATAAATCCTCCTGCCTGCTCGCAGGCCTCCTGACCTGTAGGGCTGTGTCACACTACCAGGGCATGCAATGTGTCCTGCACTTAGACCAAGCTTGTGGGCTTTTCTTTTGTTTTTTTTTAGGAGCTTTGTGCTCCTCTTCAAGATCTCTGGCCTCTGGAGGGAAGAATGGAGACTTAACTTGACTAATAACAGATAAAACTGTATGTTTTGTCATAGCCTTTCATGAAACACTGGCAGTTTCCAACTGAAAAAGCCGAAGCGCTGAGTTGGCACATTCTCAAGCACTATCTCTCAGGGTCACTCCGTCATCATGCCTGATCTCAAAAAGGCTGGCACGGTCCGTGCTGTTCAGTGAACTACCTTGATCTTTTGCCTCTGCAGATAGGAGTTTCCTTTGCGCAAAGCACCGTCTCTTCCTTTGTTGTGGATCTCAGCAGAGTCACAAAGTCAGGTTCAGTTCCTCATGGGCTGCTCAGGAGCGATGAGCCTCTGGCTCAGCCCACCCCCACGGGGTCCTCCCTTCGTCGCATCTATGACAGACCCTCAACTAGCTGCAGCAAGCCACAGAGGTAAGGGAAGTCTGGTTTGTTGTCACCTCAAGATTTTAAGGAAACATAGGAGGAGCTTAGTGCTTTTGTTCTGTCTAGAAGGATCTGTGTGGGGCCTGGGCCTAACAGCATCTCTTTCTTTCACAGCAGAGTGAAGCACAATTCAGAGAGCGAGAGGCGCAGTCCCAGCAGTGAAGATGACCGGGATGAGAAGGAATCCAAGGCTGAGATCCAGAACCCAGAGGATTACAAAGAGATCTTCCAGCCCAAGAATGCCATCTGTCAGTACCCTGGCTTTTTGTGCTTTTGAGTGATGTGGTTAGTTCAGAGCAGTACGTGCTAAACTGACTCAGCAGCAGTGAACTTTGACGTATTGTAATAACGGCTCCACCTGTGACCTGAGAGAGTTTAGAAGACTTCAGTGTTCTGTGCTTGGACTCTGAAACACAAAGCACACTGGTAAACTTGTGAAAGGTTACCCCTTGACTAGGATGCAGTGATGTCTGGTTGAAGTCTGGCCCAGAATCCAGAGCTCCGTTGTAAGCATGGAGCCTTCCTGTCCTGGTTAGGTAGCATCACTGTATTACAGGATCTTTTATTTGTTTAGGATTCTGATATGTGTAAAGTCAACAGCCTCTGTTAAAGAAGGAAAGGTAAAATGTTTTGTTAAAACGAATTGTTGTTTAGGAGGCACAGAGCAATGTCTGTATCTCACTTCTTGTTAATGAGGAAAATGAGGTACTCTTCCTAAGGAGGTGGTAGTCATTATTTTGATTTACTTTTGTAAATGACTTTAGTTGGAGGTGAATGTTTTTATCAATGTGATGTGCTGTGACAGTGCCTGTGCTTCGTAATTCTTCAGCAGCGAGCTACACGAGTCAATTTTGTCCCATGCATGAAGGCTAAAAGCCTTTGGCTAAATTCAACAGTAACATCAAGGTCTGGAGAAGATAACTCTGCCTGCTGTATCACTGACTGCCCTAATCAGTGGAGTTCCTGGAGATCTCCAAGCTCCAAGGCTGACCTATTACTAATCTGTAGCCTTGGATGGCTCTGTCATTTATTTTCTTTTCTCTTTCTCCGCAGCTCGAACTCCTCCTCGAATCAGTGAGCCCTTTCCAGCCCCCCCAGAGGATGGTGAGTTTGAAAAGAGCAGCTTGGTGGGGATGGGGTTAGTAGTCTTTAAAACAGGGAGAGTTGCATATCTGCAGAAATCGTAATTGTAGACTAGCTTTGCAGTGCCTGTGCTCTAAGCTTCTCTTGTGAGGAACAGTCAGTTTCTGCTTTCCCACTTCTTTCTGTCTTCGTAGAGCCTGTAACTGCAAAGGAAGCAGCGAAGCCCAACCAAGCTGTGGAAGTCCAGACCCCGTTGCCAAAGCAAGAACTTGTACGTACAGTATAATCTGTAAATAGCTGTTCACACCCCTGCTGTGAAACACTGGTGAATTCTAGAGACTTTGCTATTTTTAATCAAGCTCATTCCTCTTTTGAAGAGCAGTAAAAGTGCAGCCTCAGTCCTCGTCTGTGCACGTGTCTCATCTGAGCAGCGGAATTGAAGGCTAGGCCTTCAGCAGACGATGGCTGTATTGCATTTGTTTGCTTCTCACACAATGATATTTCTCCTTTCATCTCAAATAGGGGCACTCTGAGGAGAACTCAGGTGCTATGTTTCTGCAGGCACTCAAACTGAGACCGTGATAGCCAAAATTTCAAGCAGCTTTTGGGAGACAGGATAGGTTATTCTGGCTTCTTTAGAATTCTCTCTACTTTCAGGCTGGCCACAGCCCACTGCCCTCATTTTTGATGCCAATAACAATGAGAGTGTTCAGCACTCCTGCTGGAGTGTCTGTGTGTTCTTTGCAAACTTTCATTGAGCTGTGATATGAACTTGAGGGATACTTTATTGCCTTCTAACCCATATCGGCAAATGGGAAACTGCTTTGAGAGGAAAGAAAACATGAGACTACAGCCATATTCCTGCTGCTAGAACTTCTGTCCCAATTTCTTCTGCAGCCTGAGCCATCTCAGAGGCCACCAATTGCTTCCTCAACTCCTATGCCCAGGGCAGAGCCGTTGGTGATTCCTGCAGCCAGGAACGAGCCCATTGGCCTGAAAGCCTCTGACTTCCTACCAGTAAGTATCTTTGGTCAGACGTTTCTGTTGGTGTTGGTGGCATCAGGAAGTGGCTGTTCTCAGAGGTGCAGAAGTGTCTCTTAGGTGCCTTCTGCAGCCTGCAGTCATTAGCACTGAACGCAGCAGCCAGAGAACACGTTCTCTTCTGCTCTCCTTCTGCTCACGTGGTGCTTCCCGTGCCAGCTTGCTCTCCTGCCTCCCAACTGCTTCAGCTTGCAGTTCCTGTGGGTTTAGCACCTCAGGGCTGCTGGACCAGCCGGCCCCCAGTGGGAGTGATGGCAGGCTGATGCAAACACAGCAATGTTGGCCCAAGCTCCTGAGGAATGTGTTATTAAACCAGGGGATGAGGGGTGGGACAAAGGCACTGAATGAGTCCACGTACTAGACAGTGATTCACTTAGAAAATTGTTGTGTGCCATTACATATACATCATTATTTCACGACAGTCATTACCTCTTCTGTCTTGGAGGCCTCTTGGCCCTCTGTACACCAAAACCAACTCTCACCTAGGACAGAGAAAGCTCTTCCCCTTTCTGTACCATCCTGTTCTGTTATTGCTCCTCTACTGGTGTCTGTACTTTCAGGCTGTGAAAAACCAAAGCCAGACTGAGCTCGTGGATGAGGAAATCATGTCCCAGATCAGGAAAGGCCACAAGACCGTGTGCATGGTGCTCACCAGCCGCCACAAGAATCTGGACACTGTGCGGGCTGTATGGAGCACCAGTGACATCAAGGCAAGGATGTGGAGAAGCCTGAGGTTCACGAGGGGAGCAGCTGAGCAGCTCCACTGGCTGATGTGGGACTGCCCCATAGAAAAGATGGGATCTTACAGTGTCCGTGCCCAGGGGTATCGCAAAGTGCTGCCATGTCCCAGCTGGGCTTGAAAGGTCACAATGAAACATGGAGAGGGTTATCCTCTCATGCCTACTATCTCTCCATTTCTTCTACCTCGTTTTTGAAAGGTGGCACTTGCTATTTATTGCACTAGTCTAGCCAGTTTAGACCTTGCAATAGATTTCTTCTCCTTCTCTCTCAGAACTCTGTGGACTCTGCTGTAGCAACCAACGACCTGTCTGTTGTTGTGGACCTCTTGAACGTTGTCAACCAAAAAGCGTGAGTGCAGGATCGCTGGGATACCAAAGAGCTGTCTGGCTGTGTCAGGAGCACTACGCTGCAGCTGCTTGGTGTCCAGCTGGCCGTGGCAGCATGAAATGCGTGTGCTCCTAGTCACATCTCCAGCTCTGCAGTGCTGGTGTCTGCTGGAGTTGTACAGGGCCTTCTCTGTTGGTAAATGATGTCTCCTAAGGAAAATCAAAGTCGTAGGGCTTCCTTAAGTGATTCTGCAGGGAGTAAATAAAACGTCAGAACCTGCTGCTTTCTATCACAAGGGGGAGTCAGTGAACTTTCTCGGTAAACTTGTGCTCAGCTACCTGGACATATCTGCCAGAAAACTTCATTTGTGTCAACTCGGCTTTGGAAAGCCTCATACTCCAACCTTGCAACACGTGCTTTTCTTTTCAGGTCTCTCTGGAAGTTGGATTTATGCACTGTAGTTCTGCCTCAGATAGAAAAACTGATCCAAAGTAAATATGAAAGGTGAGGCCACGAGAAGATGGCGCGCTCGGTGGGAAAGATGTGGGTGCTGATAGGAGGGCTCCACCAGGCATTTTGTGGCTGCAAGAAAGTTGTGGGAAATCACAGCAGATACAGTATGATGCTGGTACAGCACCTGGAAGATAGCAGTGGAGTGGCCAAGTGAGTGACAGGAAAAGATAGGGGAAGTATGTGTGGGCAGGAAGTCCTCATTAGGAGCAGGATGTTTAGGTTTGGTGTAGGTGTGGTGGTGTAGGTGAAGGCAGCTGTGAGCAAGGAGGGATCAGATAGATGTAGACCCAGTGGGCTCTGTGCATTGATGAGAATGAAACTCAGCTTGGGACAAGGGGAAAGAAGTCCCACAGTAGTCGTGTTGCACTTGGAAAACTGCTTTGAATCTCAGGTGGGAAGACAGCACGTTGCTTAAGATGGGGTTTTCTATCCTTTCCTACGGGGACAGGGGATCCTGCCAGGTGCCCTCAGCAGGACATGTCTACTCTTGAGCAGGAAAGTCCCCCTTAGCAGGGTGCATGCCAGGACCTTGAGAAAAGGCTCGCTTGTCAGTCTCGGCTCCAACCAAGACTATATTGGCACTTGCTGTTCTCCCTCCCTCCCTACCTGTAGAGGGAAGGGGCTGAGTGTGTTGCCCCGTGACTGGACGTGTGTGAGAGCTGGCTGCTGGGAGGAAAGGAATGAAGTTCAGGTGGGGTCTGATTCTCTGTTTGCTTTCCAGTTATGTGCAGACGGGCTGCACCTCCTTGAAACTCATTCTCCAGAGATTCCTGCCGCTGATCACTGACATTCTTGCTGCACCACCTTCTGTCGGAGTGGACATCACCAGAGAGGAGAGGTAAGGCACTTACAACCTCCACTTGCTCCCTTTCAACCCAGCCTTTCTCTAGGTGAGCGCTGTTCCTTTCCGTCGAGGTTTTGATACTAGACTGGGCATGCCTTCCTTTCTGCCTGCAAATACCAACCCCTCCTGCTCTGAGGAAAAGGCCAAAGACTGCTTTTCCCTCTGTCTCTATGTATTGAGTCATACCTAAACAAAGCTCAAGTATGTCAGAAGTAAAACCAGCCAGTGGCTGCACCCTTCACCTCACAAAGCACAGGACTTGTCAGCTAGGCCTTGGGCTTCCAGTTCATTCACAGGGTAACTCTGCTCTGAGAACCAGCTCTCCGGAAACAGCACCTCTTTCCTCCTCAGACTTTACTGCCAAAGGGGAAAATAGGCATGAAAGAGCCCTTGTGAGGATGCCATTCTCCTGCTTCATCAGGATGCGGGCTGCAGACCTGCTGTTCCTGCAGAATCATGCTCCCATTCCAGTCGGGCCATTTGCAGGGCTTGCATTTTCTCTCCTGCTTGAGCTGAATCTCGGGCTCTTTGGGAACAGGCACATCTCCCGTGCAGCTAAGCATTCGTGCTGTGTCTGCTGTTTTCACAGGCTCCATAAGTGCAGGCTGTGCTATAAGCAGCTGAAAAACATCAGCAACATCGTCAAGAACAAGTCTGGGCTCAGCGGCCGCCATGGTAGTGACTTCGGAGATCTGCACGTCCTCATGGCTGTGCTGGAGTGACAGCCGCCAGCTCAGCAAACGCAGGTGGCCAAACTCCCCTCTGTGCTCGGTCTGGCTGGGTTGCACCTCTCTGCGCCTTCGTCCTTCCCCACGGCACAGCAGGGAACAGGAATGTGCCTGTCCAGCACCAGTGCCTGGAGGGGCAGGTGGAAGACCTGAGCGGAGCGATGCCTGCGTGATGCGAGGGGACGTGGCTGCAAGGAGTCCCTGCTGGGGAGCAGCTTCGTTTCAGCTCTTCACCTCACCATCAAGCGCTGTCTGTGTGTGCTGACCTTACCCTGAGCGCAGGGCTCCAGGCCTGCTGCCACTTCTCCTTCACCCACGTGTGCCGTCGGTTCTTGTTACTCAGCTCTGGCGGCCGGGCCCGCTCCGTGTGCAGCGCACCGAGGACTGCAGTTTCTTCTGTGCCAAAGCCTGCTGTGGGGTGAAGAGCCCTGTCCCTGCAGAAAGCACTTGTCCTCTGGGCAGGCGGGACAGGCCCCTTTGGCTTGCTGCAAAAAACACGGGTCAGGACACCGTGCTGCTGCACGAGGCGTAGTCACAAGGGCCAAAAACAGTAAGGGGAAGTTGTCCTTGGGCTTCTCTGCGTCCCTGCAGGTGACCCTGCACCGCAGAACGTGGATTTGAGGTCCGCCTGGATCTGTTGACATACGTGACTCTATTAGGACTTGTCCTACACGTTTGCCTTTGGGGGTGAGGGTGGAGGAACGGAGGGGCATGGACTGATGTCTTTCTGCATCCCCTGGACCACTCGTAGGGACTTTTTTTTTTCCAATAAATGGCTGTCAGAGCTTTCTGTCCCCCTTTCTTCTTTCCTATGGGGAGAGAGGCTCCTGTTGGTGCTTCCCCGCTCCTCCCACTGTCTCCATTTTACACGCTGGTGCCCATTCTCTAGGGAACTGTAACTTAGAATGGATTTTATTAAACATTTGTAACTTCTCTTTTCTTTTGACATGCCTCAATCTCCTCCCCTGCTCTTCTCCCCTGCAGGCAGGGCAGCCGGCCTCGTTCTCACCCTTCCTGCCACCATGCTGCACTGAGTAAGTGGCTGCCATGAGTAAGAGCAACCACGCTCCCCAGGCGCCCTGCAGAACGCCCGTGGGAGGTTTCGCTGTGCCGGGCAGGTCCCAGCCCTGAGAGCAGCGTCATGGCTTGTGGCTTGTCCTTCTCCCTGACAGAGATCTCTCCTCCACACCTGAGTTCTGGCAGCTCTCAAGGCGGTGGGCTCCAACCTGTAACAGCCAACAGGGCACAGAGCCCTGCGGGGAAGGAACAGCAGCGCAGGAGGAGTGGCTTTAACGCTTTATTTAAAATAAGTTTTGTTATAAAACAGGATATACGTATATATTATTAAAATACATAGAAACATCTCATGTTAACAAAAGACTAGATTTATTTGTCCCTTTTTTCTTTTCCTTTCTTTTTAATAGGATACGGCGTGGAAGAGGGGCAGGAGCTGGAAGGTGCAGTGCCTACCTCGCATGGTTGCAGCCACCCCAGGAGCTGCACTGGGGCTCCCACTGCCCCCCATGCCCCTGCCAGCCCCCACCACCACACGTACACCAACAGCACTGGGCTGGAGCTTTGTTTTCTTGATTTCCACTTCTTTTGTTTTTTCCATTCCAAGACCATGTAAACAGGATATAAATATTTCAAACACATTCATCTCGACCACGCTGTGATCTCCTTTGAGAAGACAACTGTTCAGTCACTTTACAATAGCTTCCTTCGAGACTGCAAAGCGCCCCTGCTGGTGCCAAGGGGGCAGCCCTGCGGCTGCTCTCCCTTTGGGGCAGGGAGCAAGGTGCATGCAGCAGCACCAGGGCGCCTTCGTGCAATAGGGCATGAGAAACCAACAGGGAAAGATGAGGTTATTCCGCCTTCTAATGTGGGCTGTGCTGCTCCAAAAGAGGCTGGGGGTTCACGGGGTGGAGCAGGACCCTGTGGCAGGGAGCCGGGCACAGCCACGCCAACCCAAAGCTCGTCCTGCACCTCGTCCGGGCGCCTGCTGCTCCGTGCCAGGCTCCTGCAGCAGTGGTGTCCCCAGCAGAGCGAAGTGGGGGTGCTCAGCCCCCATCTGTGCACAGCCCTGGTCCTTCCAGCCGGATACTCCTAAAAACGAAGCTGAAGAGGTGGAGAGGCTCCCTGCTCAGGCTAAAGCCATCTGTCCAGCAAGAAGTAGAAGTCACAGAGCTGCGTGCCTCACGGCGAGAGGTGCCATGGCAGGAGGGGGTGCCACCACCCCCGGGCACAGCTCCAAACGCGGCTGGGGCACCGAGGTGAGCGAGGGGCCGAGTCCTGCAGCACGTGTCACACGGGGACCGGCCTCAGCTTCCCTGTGGGGACACAGACACGTGTGCATCAGCCCGGGCAGGGGGCACAGGCACCACAGCTCCAGGCCCCAAGCGATCCGGTCCCAGCAGCACCCCTGCGAATGGCACAGCCCCGCACACCTCCCTGCCCGGGAAGCGGGGCTGAAGCAGAGCCCTTCACCGGCCCCCGGCCGCATGCACTCACCTGGCAGCCACGGCTGCCCCTAATTCAGGCTGAAATCGAAGAGAAGAGAGGTTCAGCTGCGGGCACTGCCCTGCAGCATCGCTCCCTGGCTGCCCCAGTGCAGCCGCAGCTGCTTTGCCCCTGGTGGCCCCGCACTGCCCTGCACTGGGACGAGGCACTTCAGGGGAAGCCCTAACGAGGATGCTGCCGGCCAATTAGCCAGCGGTTAATGAGCTGATTACAGCACAGCTCAATCCACGCACAGCTTTGCCTCTCAGCAGTGGGCTGGGAGCCTTCGCCTACATAAGGCCATGGGTTGGGCACTCCGGGAGCACAGAGCAGGACCCCCGTGCCCCCACCTACCTGAGGTCTGCAGCTTCCTGCGGACGGAGGTGGCGCGGCCGCTGGGCAGCCCAGGGCTGGGGGACGCGTGGCCCCGGCTGGAGGATCCCGGCAAGTCACCCTGGGGAGAGATGGGGCACAGCCCCGGGTCAGCTCGTGCCTCTGATGATGGCACACAGTGCAAGGTGCAGGCGGAGCTGCGGGTACCTCCAGCTGCTCCTGGCTGGGCCAGGATGCCAGCTCAGCCTTGCGGGACACGGGGCCCAGCTCCACGGAGCGGACGCGCTCGGCGAACTTCAGGGAGCACAGCGTCTCGCTGCTGTTCTTCTCAGCTGGGGAGACCTGCAGGCGGGAGCAGCAGCGCATCGCCCGACTGCCACCCGCACACCCCCCTCCGCGCTGCTCAGCGGGGTCAGGGAGCCGCTATTATTAACCCACCACCCCCAGGATAGCCCCCGGCCGCCGCCTGCACCAGACACGGCCCTGTCACCAGCAGGGAGAAGCCAGAGCAGGTGGCACGGAGCGCAGGGGATGGGGAACGGGGAACCCAGACCTGCACCATCATGAGGGTCTTGCTGTCCCCGCTGAGCGAGTCCTGCAGCAGGTAGGTCAGCTTGGAGTTGCGGAAGGGCACATGGCCCTGGCGGGAGCGCAGCGCGTAGATGACGTCCCCCAGCGCCGACAGCGACCTGTTGATGTACTGCGCCTCGCGCAGCCGGCTGCCCTCCGCGCCCGAGCGCCCAACGCGCTCCGAGCCCGCCAGGTCCACCAGGTTCAGCTTCCCTGGGGGCACAGGGACACGTCGTCAGCACGGCCGGCAGCAACGCTGCCGCCCCGAGGGAGGGCACGGCACCCACCCGTGGTGCGCAGCCCCGTGCTGCGGTCGAGGCCGCGGACGGTGACGATGAGCAGCGCGTGGGAGCGGGAGCTGTGCTCGTTCAGGTTGGTGCACTCCGTCACGCGGTTGACGTGGCCGAACTCGAAGACCTGAGGGTGAGGAGGGGGTGAGGCTGCGATCCACTTATACCCCCCCCATCCCTCCGCGCTTTTATTTTTCACCCCTGCAGCACGCCCAGGGTCTATTCCGGGCTCTGTTACCCCAGTGCTTCAGAAGCGCTCCCCAACCTGGGACAACGCCGCAGAGCCACCAATGCACCTCACCTTGTTGATATCCTCCACGCTCTGCACGCTGAACTCAGTCAGCCCGGGCACGTAGAGCTGCCCGCTGCCGTCGGGACACAGCTTGATCTCCAGCTTCTCCTGGGGCTCCTTCCCCAGCAGGTCCCTGCAGAGGGGGACCCATCAGTACCCAGCCCGTGTCCGGCGCGGCGCAATGCAGATGTGCGCTCAGGGCCTGCGCTGGTCCCCATGGCTCCCGAGAGCCCCCGCGGCTGCTGCCGTCACTCCGCCAGCTCCCAGCGTCCGGGCAGGGCAGGAAAATGTTTCTCATTCCCTTGGCTCCAAGAGCACAGTTTCTAAATATAACGGCCGAGGCCGGGGAGCCGGGCCAAGGGGAAGGCGTTCGGAGCCCGGTGGAGGAAGCGGGGGGAGCCCAAATAAGCAGAAACGGCTCAAAGGGAGACGGGGCACAGACCGACGCTTCCTTACACGGCCAACGCGAGGCCCCAAGGGCTCCACGTGATGCTGTGCCCCAGCCAAGAGCTCACACGTCCATACCTGAGCGCCTCGTTGTAGATCTCGGCCACGCTGACGCTGATGGCGTAGTCCCAGTCGGCCGCCTTGCTCCGCACCTCGGAGAAGAGCAGCTGCAGGGCCCGCTGGTTGATGCCCGGGTTTGCGGAGGTTCCCTGGTGAACGGGGAGAGAAATGATGCGTTGTGTTTTTTTCCAATGCAGAAGCAAAGCCCAGGGGTTGCGGCAATGGCCTGGGTTAGCAATGGTGCCGAGACACAGGGCACAGCGGGCATCACACACTGGGAAGCCAAGGAGGAAGCGGGAGGCAAACACCAGGCAAATTCACCTCCATCGTGTACGTCTTCCCTGCCCCCGTCTGTCCGTAGGCAAAGATGCAGACGTTGTAGCCATCGATGCAGGAGGTGACCAGGGCCTGAACCTCCTGAAACACCTGCAGGGGACCAGAGGGCGTCGGGGGGACGGTGCCCGCGGCCCTCCCCCGGCCGTCACGTCTCCCTGCGGTGTGAAGCAGCACCCACCTCCTCCTGGGACGCTTGCGGGGGAAAGACCTTGTCCAGCTCAAAGGACACCTGCTTCCCCTTGTGCACGAGGTGCAGGACGGCGTCGTCATCCGCATCGAACGTCACCGCGCTGGCCGCCTCCGCGCCCTCGCCGTCCTCCTTCGTGATGGGGCGGACCCTCCCGAAGACGCGGATGTTCCCTTGGCGGGGGAACAGCACAATGGCGTCAGCCGCAGCGCAGCGCGCAGCCGTCCCCGCGGCCCGGACCCTCCGCACCTTTCAGCCGCACCAGTTCGTTGTGGCACTTCTTGCGGAGCTGCAGCTCGCGGCGGTACTTGCGCAGCAGCTCCCGGTTGGCGCCGTTCACCTCCTCGATGGCTTGCCCGATCTGCGCGGGACGACGGCGCTACAGTCCCCCCCCCGTCCACGCCGCGCGGGGAGAGGGGGTTCTGGGCCGACCCCGGGCTCACCTCGGCCCTGGCGCTCCGCAGGGTCTCCTGGAGCAGCAGGGGGAAGTCCCGCACCTGCCGCTTCAGGCTGTTGTAGTCGTGGGTGAGGGTGCGCAGCGCCGGCTGCAGCGTCAGCAGGTTGGTCCGCACGCCTGCGGGCGGCGCGGGGTGAGGACGGGCGGCCCCGACCCCGTGAGCCCCACGTGCCCCGCGCCCTCCTCACCCGCCAGGTTCTCGTGCACCGCCTTCATCTCCACTTGGGCGCGGGAAAACGCCTCTTCGATGGCGCGGTTCTTCTCATCCTCCATCGCCTGCATCTCCTCCAGCATCTGTCCGTGGGCCCGCTCCAGCTCGGACTGGTACATGGCAATCTGGGATGGGGGGGGAGGATAGGGGGGGTGAGGTGGCACCGACGTCGCATGCGCATCATTCCCAGGTGCCACCTGGTTCGCACTGCCGCACCTGCGGAGCCGTACCTGTGCCCGGAGCTGAGCTGCCGTCTTCTGGGAGCTCTGCAGCTGCTGCTCCATCTCCTTCAGCACCTGCCTCTGCATCCCCACCTGCTCCTGCAGGTACTGGTTTCGGGA